>LPNX010262471.1:387797-410789 GCA_001517045.1 Pseudotsuga menziesii
CTAAAATCTATGGAGGCCCCTTAGCCTTGTCAGCTACAGTTGCCTCCGCCACAACCTCTCGGTAGCACAACACAATCCTGGACACCTTCTAAAGTAGGCATAACCAAGATGAAGGTACACCCAATACATGCTTCTACATGGCAATGGGAATCTGCTCTATCCTCAGAGTCGACACATCATGAGTGAGGATTACTAGCTTTCCCTCTACAACACGAAGCATAGCTTCGTCGACGACTTCGTCTACGGGTCAAATATAGGTCATGGGATGCCCGTCTAGCAGAATAGGCCAAATATATGCATCACATAAAATATGATTTAGATTCGAAAAAGCTATATATGTATATATGACTTATGAAAAAATTCATAAATATTTAAATATTTGAAAAACAAAAGCTCACCCATCTCTCCCCATGATTTTCCTAGAGGAAGAATCAGCTCGGGATCAGCTCAAAAACCCAAACCGACGTAAGGAAACTACTCTAGGGCAAGCACCTGTCAGCTTCACCATGCATAAAATTCATCGTCAAATACACCCCGGATTTCAACACCACCCTAGAGAAGGAGTATATCTCCCCACCATGTGAGCCTAGGATCACGTGGAGGTGAAGGAAGAAGTCTCACTCCGAGGCTCAAAGAAGTCACTCTCTCAAAGAAGAAGGCTACCAAAATGCTATCATACCCAAACTTCTTCTTCTTTCCCAACTTGGAGTCATATATTTGTTTATTCATACTTATGACTGGCACAGAGCACCAATCAAATACTACACTCTGCAAACATTCCACCGCCATATTCATATGGTTTTGTGTGTCCAAATTTAGTGCGAATGTACCTGCTACTCAGAAAACAGTGCTCACAAGAACTTTGAGTGGAAATCTTGTTATCTAGGAAATTGGTATTTACGTTCATGACTTTTGTGTACCTGGAAGACAATATGCATTTACATAATCTTGGATGCTGAGGGGATCACCACCACTCCCGGTGCCACCTAAATTTACCGGTTCCCCTTTATGAGATAAACCAATGACAAAATATATATCCTTAATGGTTAATTCAAGTGTCTCACACTGAAGGTCAAACATAACTTGTTCAGGATCCCATAATCACACCAATAACTCTAAAGTCTAAACATTAGATCGCATGTTAGCTGTGTGAAAAAAATTCAATAAACCACACCTTTGGAGGAAATTTAAAGTCATTGGATCCCTAATGTTTCCCTATCCAATTCCTCATGCTCTCTTTCTATCCATTCTAGGACCATTATGCCTGCAAAATCAAGTTTTTTGGCCATTAGATATGTTAAAACACCATATCCGCAAGACTCATGACTGTGTAGTGGTAATAGTGCATGGATCACTCGTAGGTTCCCCATTGAGTACCCATGATTACATCACAAACTCATGAGTTTGCAACAGGCTACCCGTGAGTCCTGTGGGGTGCCCTCACAAAATTTCCAAAAGACCATAAATTTGCATAAAAACTTAAAATTTAAAGCATGAAATTAAAGATAAAGGAGAGGTGATCTACCTGCAACTTCAAGTTTGTAAATCCATCCATCGGTTTGAGGTCACGATTCGATTGAAGATCACAGGTAAATTTACACTATTTGTGGTAAAAACCAAATGAATTGTTTTTTACCATTTTTTCACTATTTATAGAAATAATTTCAAAACATTTACCCATATTAATATAACTTTGGTCAAATTATCTTTATTTGGACTAATTCTTATTGTTTTTTACCTAGCTTTCCAGTTGATGGATGAATTTGGATCATATTTCCTCAGCATATAGGATAGAATCCAGTCCCTTGCATCTTGCATCTATACCTTATCCCTCTACAAACCTTAGGATCTCCTTTTTTATCCATGGACTACGATCTGCACCCATTTTTTACCTTTCAAACATCGTTATTATTCCATGGTTTAGAGCTTACCTCACATGACCCTATCTAGAACACTTATTGTCTATTCTGGTGCCTATGCCGCATATTGCTAGGTTGCGGGAGCATTCGTAGTTGATTTTCACACAAAAATGAACCTCATATTGTATATTTTGCTAAACTACCCTTGGTCATAAGGATCTTATCATATGGAGTTATCTTGAAGCCCTGGTATGACTCCTTAAACATGACTAGATAGCCGAGTTAATTGTTCTTTTAGAGTCGTTAAAGGAAATGAAGGATCATCCATAACGATAAGTTTAACCCTTTTCCAAACCCTATGGATTATTTACGAAAATGAATAGTCTATTTTCTTCGAAAACTAGAAGAGTATCATCAGGTATAGGTTTATCTCTTTATCAAGCCTGGAGGACTAAACTTATGGAAAATGAACCTATTCGATCTTACTTTTTCTTTTTTGTGCTCTAGATCAAACCATGAAAAAGATTCTGAGCATTCTTTATGTCATTGTCATGCTCGTTAAACTTCAGTGCAAAGCATTGAGTTTACTGTTGTTTGTCCCATTCTCATAAATAAATGGAACATTCTGAGTGATCTTGCCTTCCTTCACACTCGTTAAACAAAGCCTACATGCTTGATTTTGAAGGAGCATCGGTTTGGTGACAGTTTACCACTTTTTTGGACCTTGTCGACTAAGTACAAAAAAAGTACACTTTAGTTCTTCGGAAGCTAAGAGATTTCTCCTTTTGTTTTATAATTTTTCGGACTCAAGAGACTAAATTGATTAAAAATCACCCCCTTAGAGTCTTATTTGGATTTTTCAGACTTTCAAACTATGAAAACACTGATGAGAATTCACTAATTCGGTCCATTAAAATCCATAGATCAAGTGTCATATCAAGCACTATTCTCTCTTTTCTTCAAGCTTGCTAAAAAATGAAGAAAGACTCGAGTTTACTTTCTTGGACTCATTAAAGTTTAACAATAAATGACGGAATGAAATGCAGTTTTTTATCATAAGTTTGGTGGTAGCAAGTCATCCTTGAACAAAGCACTAGCTTGAGTCTCCTGATACTCATATTTCAGTTTTTTACTTCCTAGTTCAACTAACACCTTGTATCACTACTCCTCCACTTGTCCTAAATACATGGGTAATATGTCAATGTCTCCTACATGGAAGATAGGTCTAGTTGTTCCATTGAAAGTTTAAAGCTAGCTTGGGTCATCTTTGTGTCTTTCTCACTGTTCAAGGATATTTACCCTCTATTTGTTCATCCTAATCCCTATCATTTCCATCTTTGAGATCATTCTACATACATCTTCCCTTATCTAGTCTACCAGTTACTCATGTGACCTGTTGAAGGATTCATTGCCTTCCTCTTTGCAAAACTACTTCCAAACAATACCTTCCATAGAAGAATACCTAGAGTTTCAAAGATAGTACCATAGGATACACTGACCATATTGGTGGACTCCTCTGCATTGGTTGTCAGTACAACTTTCTAACTAATATTCTGATGGTATCCTTCCATGTTCGACTTCAACTCATGTATTCACATGGTAGGATTCGTATAGGTTTCTATGGATTTGGACAAAGACCTTGGGTTACAACCTATATAACCTAAGTTGTGCAATATTGTGCCATGCCTCGTGACACTATTTCCAGCTATTCAAGATCTAGTATTGTACTTTTGTGGATATGATCCACCTTTGTAGAATATACGTGGCCTCATTTCCCATACTATATGATGTATATGTAAAGGATCTAGTGTTCCACATTATTGAACATGGAATCCTCAGTGATGATTTTGTAAATTACCTTGATTTGTATATTTCAGGTACTTCTCTGTGACCTTGACTTTGAGTCCTCTGAGTTAAAATATTGTAATGTATTTTGGCCATCGCTAACCTCCGACCTCACACATTAGGGGGAATATGTTATACCATGGAATGGAACTTCTCTATCTGAGTAATGACACCAAATGTGTCATTACATAGAAGGACAATATGGATTGAAGTGGCCTTACCACTATATATGAGTTGGATCCTTGATACATAATGTTTACTTCAGCATTACCCCTTTTTGCATTTAAACTTACCTTGCATTTGCGGGTTCTCTTATAACAACTCGTGTATCACTCGCAGGTTCGCTTATAACAACTCACATGTCACTTGCGGATCACCCTATGTGCAACCCGTGTATTTGCCATAAGAAGTTGTACTCGTGATTTCCCTTCAGGAAAATCGTGAGTCACAAGTGAGTTGATCCACATAAACCCCGCGCATTTCATTAAAAATAGTTTAAAAATAAAAAGATGATTAACTTGGTGCAGTTGGGCTTGGTTGGGAAACCTACCCAACTTCCCCAACCATTCTAAGCCTCGAATTCCATCTCTCCAAACAAGTATAAAAATAGGGGAAGTGTAGAGTATCGGAGAAGCAATTTTGAGAGCAAGGTTATGTTGGAGGATTCTATTGAAGAGAGGAGCAAGGAGAACTTAGGTCTTGGTGTGCAGAAGAAGCTTGTATCAGACATGGTTTTGTAATGTTTCCCGAACTTCATCAATAAAGAGTGCTTTTCTCCCATTATTTTCTTGATGCATGATTTTATTGTTATGAGTTATGATCTATATTGTTATTTGTTTTCAAATGCAATTTTTATATGTTCATGTATCTTTTATATAATAATAGAAGATATTGTTTGGAAATATAAATATTTGTTGCAGGTGTTGAATATCAGAAGGCAAGGAGCATTGGAGAGGAAGAGTTAAATCTTGGATCAGAAATGCGGAATACGGTACATATCCTATTATCTCTTATTCTATGTTATATGTCTCTAAACCCTAGTTGTATGGAATTCATACCTACAGTATGTTGGTGACCCTTTTCCCCAAGACATAAGGTAGATTTCCCTAGCAATAGGTAACAACAAGGGCACATATCATGAAATGGAGGAATATTAGGGAATTGAAGGGGAAAGGAAAGCCCTATCTTTGCAACCTCATATTAACGGTTACATGGACGTGAACCAATCGAATAGGGAGAAAAACATAAAAGGAGGGTGCAGTCCAAAGAATAGTACAATCCCCAAGTATGAAGTCACCTCTAGTAAGATTGGCTCATATAGAAAATGTATGGGAGATCATGCACTTCACATGAATCTAGCCCACAAATAAAGGCCAAAAGGGAAAGTAGATTTGAAAGTTGGATCAAAAATATATTTCATTGAAATTTTCACCAACCTACAGGATTGGGAGAGAATATTGTCAAGCCTCATTTTATTATCATTTTTGGCAATTCAATAACACTTTTAAACACATATTTTATTATCTTTAGTATATTTTATATCATGCAGATCATTATTTCAACATAAGGTAAGAACAAATTTGATGTTATTACAACTTTGGTTATTAATATCATTTTTATGATTTAATTAACTCAAAATTATATTATTTAAATCATATTTAATGTATTATTTGATATGTATATTTGTTTGCATATTTTATAGTTCGTTTGGTCAAATTGACACCAAAACACATTCAGCCTTCCTTTCACACAATATGTCCATCTCACGATCCAGCTTGGTATTCTCCTTGTCATCCAGCCGTCGCACAAAATTTGCTGGTGGTTTGCTATGTTTTCCCTAAATCGACGCACAATATATCCAACTCACGGCTCAGTGTTTCGTTCAGCTCGCCCATCAGCCTGTGCGGTGTCCATAACCGGTTTTGGAAATTTAAACATGAAACAGCCTGCAACCAAACTGATCATCCATGCATCTAAGTAATAAATCTATGTTCTAGATAGCACACCAGCGTGCAATCTCCTTCGCTCTCCACAACACCACCAGTCCGTACACTCGCGCTGATGAGGAACCTATGTTCTAGAAACCTGTTGTTGTGTACAATGCCTACGTTCAACACCAGCCCATCAACCACGCTAAGGAATGGATTGACGTCATGCTAAAGAAGATATGCCCATGTGAAAGGAGGAATATCATGCCACATTCAAGCTATAGAGATCACGCTCGCGCTGAAGAAGGAAGACGTCCATGCATTGGTTGCTGAAATCAATTATGTGCCTTTAAAGATTGACTAAAATTAGAGAGCAGTCGACCTTTGAGGGTCGACTTGCTCATCTCTCATGTAAAATATATATATCAGTCTTTGAATAAAGAGCAGAGTTAGTCAAGATATTTAGAGAAGTATTTTGTTAAGCAGTTCATAGTTTTCACTGTAATTTTGTTTCTGAATTTGAATAAAGAGTTGTATGCATTGCTGTTGAAGATTTCGTTTGAGTAGGAGTTAGCAGACATCACCCCTGATTGTTGAGAGGGCCCCTCATCAACCAGAGGTTCATTTATTTGTTTAATTCAGTTCTTTCTTTTCTGTTTTAGCTAGTCTAGTTTAATTTCCAGTTTGTTTTCATTAGATAGTAGTAAATGCTATTTTATTTCCTGTATTACATTAGATTAGTTTTATTTCAGCGGTTAAACAAGTAGATGCACGCATAGCTTATCTTTCAGTAATTTGTTTCCAGTCATTTGCTTTCAGTTATTTGATCTCAGTTATTTTATTTACAGTCATTTCATTCCAGTATTGCTTTCAGTCTTTATTTCCAAACATATAAAATAGTTTGCTTCCATTTGAATTCAGTCTTGTTTATTTATTCCCTGTTATGAATTTTCTTATATGAAATAGTTTTCTTTCATTTAGATTCAGTTCTGTTTATTTATTTCCTTTCATGAAATTGCTTAAGTTAATTTCCAGTCTGTTTAAATTAATTTCCAACTTACTAATTAGTTTAATATGCAATGCTTTCTTTTTTTTAAGAGTTATTTTGAAGTTAATTTGATGATTAAATAGGTTTGTTTATTGATTCCATGCATTAGGTTTAGATATGCATAACTTCAGCTGAATAATTAGTTCATTCAGGTTAGTTTTTACGATTTTCAACTGTACAGACTGCCATTCGGACCGTCTATCCAGCCTGCCATTCAGACACCCCTTATAGACCTACTGTTCAGTCTATCATTTAACCCTCGGTTCTATTTTTAGTGTTTCTTATGTATTTTAAGATTGTTTCTAGTTTTGTTTTCTCAATATTTGGATTATGTTTGTAGTTGGTAGTTTTATTTAAGCATTACAAATAAAGTTTGATTGTTTTAGATCATTGATTAAGGTTTTATTATTCTTCTTTTATTTTCTTTTCACCTTAAATTAAATATGGATTAAGTTGTTCTTATTTCTTGAATATTAAACACTAATTTCGTTTTACCGTTGTTTTACGTCATGGTTATCTTTGTTTGCATATAGAGTTTAGGGTTAGATGTATTATTTTTAAGAGGAAGTTAGATTATTTGTAATCATAGGAATCATTCTTGTTTTTGGTATGTATTTATTGAAGAATAGAGTTTAAATATCTTTATTAATTTTTCTACTTGCTTCTGTTTAAATATCTTTATTAAGTTTTCTACTTGCTTTTGTTTATTATCTTTATTAATTTTTCTACTTTCTTCTTTCAAAGTTTTATTTATTAAGTTTTCTACTCACGTTTTCAGTTTTCTATTTTTTGTAAGATAAGTTGTCTTTTTACCCCAGCCTTCGGCTTAAGGATTAGTTAGTTGGTTATTTGTCAGTTCAGTTGTTATAATTCATTTTATGTATGAGTTAGTGTCTTAAGTTATAAGTATTATTATTTATATCTTCCTTTTAGTAGTTGTTTAAAATTTGATACTCCAGTCTAGTCCAATTATTCATATAGTCTTAGGAGTTTGACTCGGTTTTTCATTTCAAAGATATTTCGATCTTTTGTTTATTAAAATATCTCCATGACACCCTAGGAGCCTTTTTACCTTTGCATATATTTTGTATCGACTCTAATCCTACTAACCCTAGTCGATAATTAAATATTAGGTGTATTTAAGATAGTAGAACACACCCAACATTTTGGCGCCGTTGCTAGGGAGTTGTTTTATAAGGTAGCCTTAAATAGGGTTCCTTTATGAAGTTTATATAGATAGATAGATTACTTTTATATTACACAGCAAGAGGGAGGGGAGAATAGTAAGACGCAAAGATGACTTCACTACGAAATTCCCAGAATTTCTGTGGTGTAACAACCAGACGCATCCACTATAGTGGGGTGCCTCAAAGCCTTGTTGTTCCTTTGTTGTTTTTGTAAGTGTGTTATTTTCTGCATTTGTCATGTACTTGTTTTTCTTTTTTTAGAACCGACGCATATGTTATAATAGGAGCCCCCAAACCCAACAACAATAGTAATAGCATAAGTTTTCTTTAATTCAGTTTTCTTTTCATAAACAGACTTAGAGATCCTCAGGGTAGATTTATTAAGATAGGAAAACCTATCGATATTTATACTAACGTTTCCAGGGGACATAATACCCCAACTACTAACTCACCAGAAAGGTATCAAAAAACACCTGAAGGGAGTAATTCTGCTAGGAAAACTAAAGAAACTCTTCCAAGAGATCTTACCAAGGGAATCATAGAAGGAGAAGGAACCTTGACCAGAGGTTTTGAAGAACCTCATTCTGGAAGAAATTCAGAAGGACCAACCACTAGTAACCTCTATTTCTCCACTAGTCACAAAACCAAAGGATACGACCTTTTCACTAGTAGGAAGTTCAAACTTTGTTGACCTTGTTGTTCTTGAACAGGTAAAATCCCTCTTTGGAAACCCCATAGATATAGTCATCTCACAAATTGAGACATCCACAGTAGAACCTACTTTCCCTCTAGGTTTCAATAAGAAAACAGTTGACCAGAGGAAGATATCTCCCAAAACAGAGCATTGGGACGCTCCATTATCACCTCGAAAGGAGCTTCCTAGGTATATTTATATTAAAAACCTAGACTATATGGAGGGACGGGGAGAGAACGAAGATTGTAACGAATTTAGAAATAATGAAGGAGAAGGAGAAAATCAAACTGAGGCTACCTTTGGGTTTCCTATTCTAGATACTGTATTGGATGTAAATATGAAAAACATCGCTCCTTCTTCTTTACCTACCTTTTATGGAAAAAGTAATGAGGACCCAGACACATTCTTGTTCAATTTTGATATTCTATGCATGAGCTATAATTATCTATAAGATTCTCACAAACTAAAACTATTTCTCGCTACATTAAAATATTCCACCTTGCGATGGTTCATGGGATTAGGTGAATCCACTATCAAGACTTGGGATGACATGAGAACCTCATTCTTGCAAAAATCAAGAATACTGCAAACCTAAATATTCTCGACACGATATATTCAAGATACAACAAATTGAAGATGAAAGCCTAGAGTATTATCTCGAAAGGTTCGTTTATACACTTCATAAATCAAAATATCATGACCTTCGAGAAGATGCAGTCGTACACTTTTTCTCAAAGGAATATTCAAGGACTTGCCAGAGAGTATTAATCTCATGGCAGGTAGCAATATTTCTCATAAGAACTTTGCACAGATCGGTGAGACGTGTAAAAATTATTCTAGAAGTAGGTGGAAAGTTGGGAAAAACTTTCGAGAGCCCTGTAGTAGAAATGTAAGAGGAAACGTTCCTAGTTCAGGAGGGGTTACAAGGATGGAATTGGGTAACCTATTGGAAAATTTTAAGACTGACATCTTAGGAGACATGGGTTCTCAATTAGATGATTTACAAGCCAAGAAAAGGAAATATGAAGAACGAGAAGCAATAAGTATTTTCTATCCAAGGTGTAGATCAAAACATCCCCAAAGGGAATGTCTGTTAAACAATATCTCTATATGTCACATCTGTACAGAGGAACATCTGACAGATAACTGTCCATCCTTGCCTGGATTGCAATCCATCTATAAGAGTGGGGATGTAGGTGAAACATCTAGGAGGCCTCCTTGGAAATCTAGAGATGAACCAACATACCAGAGTTTTCCACCACAATCCCCATCCTATTACTCTCCATACCAACAACCCCAACAATGGAACAATCCTAGTTGGCAGAGTTGGCCACCTCAGTATCCTCCTCCTCAATTTCCACAGCAACAGTATTGGTCACAAGGGTAGAGAGGACAACCATACCCTTAGTCACAACCTATCCCTCCAACTAATCATCCTTATCCTCAAAATCAACCAAATTTCCAACAGCATTTTCCTGGATTTCTACCTCCAGTTCCTCTCATTGCACAACAAACTCATCACTTCCAGAATACAAATCCTTCGCGACTGACATTATTACCTGCATAAATGATACCTAACCCTAATAATAAACCAACTCAAGCTCTTAACAATATTGAGTTGCAAAATCTTCCATCCTACCTTGTTTCGACTGTACCTATACATGAGTTTCAATTACGGCCTGGAAGAGTTGTTAATGATAAACAAAGAACATCAGTTGTCATTCGTGAGGAAAATGAAGAAGAAGAAGATTCAAATGAACCTATGAATGATGCAATCTTGGAGGATGTGAACATTCCAAAAGTTCCAGTACCTACCCATCCTCCACAAGAACCTATTCAGGAACAAAGAATTCCTCCATTTCTAGTAAGACTAGTAATAGAAAAACCCATAGTTCATTCCGAGTATGACATCTTGAATGAATTAAAGCATATCTGTATCAAAATCCCTTTATTGCAAGCTATTAAAGATATACCAATTTACAATAAGGTAATAAAGGAATTATGCATTAAATGCCCAGGGAAGAAACAAAAATACCCCCTTACAATTCATGTCATAGGAGAGATGTCTAAATATATGTCAGATTAGTCTCGGATTGCAAAATATACAAATCCAAGAGCCCCAGTAGTGACTGTAATTATAAATAATACCGCCATAGATAACACATTAATCGATTTAGGATCAGCCATCAATATGATGACCACCGCAGTTTTAGAAGTTTTACAGTTGGGGCAATTTCTTTGACCTACCCCTTCCATATTGGAACTAGCAGATCGTACTACGGTAAAGCCTGCTGGAGTCCTGGATGACATTATTGTATCAGTAGCTTCATGGGAATACCTTGTCGACTTTATGGTCATAGAATTAAAGGATCCTTCTAAAGGACATTCTATTATCTTGGGAAGACCATGGTTAGATACTGCCAAATATTTTAGAGGATGTAGGGATGGGGGGATGACCATTTCCAATGGGTTGTCTACCCAAAGACTTATTTTATATCCCCTAGCACAACCAGTAACTAAAAATTCATGGTGGTTAAATTGTTCCTTTGGGGACGAAGATTTTGATGACCTTTCCTTTCCTAGTGATTTCTCTTGGGCATTGTAGGAGCAGACTACTGAGAATGTATTGAATCAGTTTATTTCCTCCACCACTAGTATATATTTTCCTCGGTCATTTGCTAAATTCAATCAAATATTTGGAGATGAGTTTCAGGAAACTATGGCTCTCTCAATGTTTAAAGAAACACCTTGTGTCTTCACAATCAAAGAGCATACGGGACCTTTCACCATACCTTGTGAAGTCATCCCTGAAAAATTTATGCACATAAATGTAGGGTTAAGTGAATATCAACAAGCTCAACTACTTAAGGTTCTTAAAAATCAAGCCGGAGCATTCGCATGGGAATACACCGATATGAAGGGTATACACCCTAACACTTGTATTCACAACATTTATATGGATCCAAATATACCACCTGTAAGACAACCTTAGAGGAGGGTGAATCCTTCTTTGAAGGATATAATAAAAGAATAATTACAAAAAATCCTTGCCGCTGGTTTCATATATCCTATTTCTGATAGCAAATGGGTGTCTCCTCTAGTGGTAGTTCTAAAGAAAATTACAGGGAAATGGCGTATTTGTGTTGATTTTAGGGAATTGAACAAAGCCACTCTTAAAGACTACTTTCCTTTTCCCATTATTAACCAAGTATTAGATACCTTGTCAGGTAAGAACTATTTCTCCTTTCTTGACGGATATAGTGGATACAATCAGATCCTAATAGCACCTGAAGATCAGGATAAGACCACTTTTACATGTCCTTGGGGGACATTTTCTTATCAAGTTTTTCCATCTGGCTTATGTAATGCACCTACTACTTTTCAGCGAGCAGTCTTAGGCATCTTTTCGGATCTTATACATGAATTTTTTGAGGTATACATGGATGATTTTACAACCTATGGTAATAATTTCCAAGAAGCTCTTGACAACCTCAAGAAATTTTTTATCCAATGTCACGAAAAGTGTAAAATGTTACTGACAGAAGGCATAGTTTTAGGAAACCATATTTCTTCTCAGGGAATTAAGGTAGACCTTGCTAGGATCGAAGTAATAGTTGGCCTTCCCTCTCCAAAAACCCAAAAGGAGGTGAGAAGCTTTCTGATTCATGCAAGCTATTATCGTTGTTTTATTGAAAACTTTAGAAAGATAGCTGCACCAATGTTTAAATTGCTCATAAAAGATGTAGAATTCCAATGGATGGAATCTTGTCAAAATGCATTTGAGATTTTAAAAGCTAAACTATTATTAGCACCAATACTTAGGGGCCCTGACTGGACCCTTCCCTTTCATATATCTACTGATGCTTCCGATACGGCCATAGGAGGAGTCCTAGGCCAAAAAGAAGGACAATTACCTTATGCCATTTATTTTATCAACAAAAATATTTCTCCTGCCAAACTAAACTATAACGTTACTGAAAAAAGAATTTTTGGCGGTAGTCTATTCTATTAATCAATTTCGCCATTATATTACAGTGTATGAAGTTTTTGTGCACACCAATCACTCTGCCATTATATTCTTAATGAATAAATCAATCACCAATGGTAGAGTTACCTGATGGCTTCTCCTATTACAAGAATTTAATATTATCGTCATTGATCGACCTGGTAAAGAAAACTTAGTAGCGAATTTTCTTTCTCGTATACAACACGCTAGTGATACTAAATCTATTGATGATACTTTTCCTGACGAACATATGTTTTCCGTATCTATTCAAACCCCTTGGTTTGATGATATTGCAAACTATCTAGCGAATGGAAAAGTACCACACCATTTGGCTCCATACGAGAAATGCCGCATAATAGTAAAAATCTCTAACTATTCCTGGGTTCATAATGACCTCTTTCACACTGGCCCAAATCTTATTATTAGAATATGTGTGCGGGAGGATGAAATGACAGACATCCTCCAAGAATGCCATGATGGACCATGTGGAGGACACTTTTTTGATAAACAGACAGCATACAAAGTATTGCACTCTGGTTATTACCGGTCAAGCATTTTTAAGGATGTTGCCAAGTACGTTAAAGGATGTGATAGTTGTCAAAGAATGGGTATAACCACGACATCAGACCAAATTCCTTTACAACCTCAGGTCATGATTGAGCCTTTTGAAAAATGGGCTCTTGATTTTGCACGACCAATATTTCCCATGTCTTGTAAAAAGAAATATATCTTTGTTTGCACATATTATGTTACCAAATGGGTAGAAGCTAAAGCTTTGTTTAGGGCTAGAGACAAATCTGTAGTACAATTCATATATGGAGAAATATTTACCCGATTTGGTGTACCTAGAGAAATTGTCACAGACCAAGGTACTCATTCACTTTCAAATTAATGCAAGATCTCACTACGAAGTATGGTATCCGACATTGCAAGTCTTCAACTTACCATCCTCAGGCTAATGGCCAGGTAGAATCAACCAATAAAGTATTAGAAGCTATTTTAACCAAGACCATTCACTTACATCATAAGGATTGGGCATATAGACTTCCAGAGGCTTTATGGGCCTATAGGATAACATGGATAAATACTACCGGACATACCCCCTATGAGTTAGTATATGGAAAACGAGTCCTTTTACCTATTGAATTTCAAGTTAAAACCTTTTGTATGGCAACACAATTAGGTATGTATTTCGACGAAGAAAATAAACAACAAATCCTACAGATTAATGAATTAGATGAAATTAGGCACGATGCACTCCAAAGAACCATGCTAATACAAAATCAACGGAAGGAATGGCATGATAAATTTATCAAGAAAAATCAATTTAATGCCAAAGATTGGGCATTACTATTCGATTCACGGTTTAAAAACTTTAAAGGAAAATTAACTACCCATTGGTTGGGCCCTTATGAACTAGTTACAGCTTTTGACAATGGATCAGTAAAAATTAAAACACTTGATGGCTCAGAAGTTTCCTTTATAGTGAATGGACATAGACTTAGGATTTATCACCAACCAACATCTGGACATGATTTCATACAAAATGTTTTACAGCACAGAGAAATGGAATTGATTGAAGAGGAATTTATTCCTCCTCCTCCTGATCCGTGAAATCATTTTTGGTTATCATCACTTGTATATATGTAGATATGTTTTTGCTTCTATGAATAAATAAGAGTCACTTCTGATAAAATAAATTACATGCGACACTTTTGCTTTCTATGTTTTTATGAATAAATTGAATCATCTAGCAAGTGGTTTTGCAGTTTGATCATGGATACTTTATCTCTATAAGCAACTCATGAAGTATTATCTGGAAAAGGTAATTACGCTCGTAAGGTATCTTAACTTTTCTTAATTTGCAGTTTTTAGTGACAATTAAGGATAACTCCTTGCATATCATTCTTAACCGCTCCTTTTATGATTCAGATAGTTTCTGATATTTTGATTCAGACATGTATATTTCTGATTTGTTATTTCGAACAATGCTTGATAAGACCTATTTTCATTATCATTCATCTTGTGCCTATGGATTACTAGCTCATCCTATACTTGTTATCAGAACTTGTCTCTCAAATATCTCTTTGTGATAACTCGAGAGTAGGTGGAATTTTTACCTGTGGGGAACATTACTCATCTCTTTTGAAAAAGATGGATTCTAAGGTCAAAGAATAGCTTTAAGTTATTCTCTTTTGACGTGATTTATGATTAAGGCCAGTATGAAAAGCTATTTGTAATTTTATTCTGTAAAATTGAATTATGTGTTTTAGCAAGGCTTAACACACTCTAGTACCAATCGACTTCCATATATTTAATATCATTATACAAGGAAAACCTGTCGGGGTATTGAACAGGCCTGCTGGTAGCGGGTCAATGCTGCGTAACAACTTAAAACTAGGAAGCTCGATAAATGCAAGTAAACCCATCAGGGTACTGAACAGGCTCGCTGGAAGCGGGACTATACTTGCATGGTACCAAGATAAACCCACCAGGGTATTGAACATGCTTGTTGGAAGTGGGGAAATATCGGGTAAAGACGTCTGGTTAATTCACTACTATGCACATGATTTGTAAAATAATGATCATATACAGGAAAATTTTCAACAAAAAAATTATAAATAAAATGTTAAGGCTCATTGTCTTTACTATCACTTGAGAATAGCTATATGTTGGGCTTGGACCTGGCCATCTAATTCAATCAATACCTAGGATGTTATTATCCTAGAAATGGGACCCATAGTTACATCTCTCACACACTCCGGGGTAAACTCAAAGTATTTTATGATGACAAGATATCTTTACAATGAGGCATAGATGCCTAGCTTTTCCTATGGTATTCTTTCGATTATATTATTGTCTCTTTATATGGTCTTTCTAAGCACTGTTAGTTTTCATAAATATACATATCTGAATGACTTTCCTTTACTAGTATTTTTTTTCTTTCTTTATAAACCAATAACAGCATACTCGCACTTTTTATTATCTGAAATAAACTATTCTTCTCCTTTGCATGAGGACATGCCATATCTTTGGTTTGGGGGAGGATTAGGAAGATTCAGAACAAAATATCTGTCTGCTTTTATCTTTTATGACAAAATTGCTTATCTCTGACAAATGTTAAAGTGTTTTCAGGTTATAGCATGAAGCATGTTTTTACAAAAGAAAAAAAAACAAATCAATCAATCAATATGAATAATTTGATGGAATACTTTACGAAGGATCTGAATAATGGTTCAGATGATGGTCTGAATTAGATATTGTGGTATTATAGCATGAATGATTAAAATTTGTCAACCAAATTTTGTTTTTGATCATAGTTTTATTTTTGTATGGATTCTTTGACCTTAAAAAATTTATTGTTATCATTTTACTGTTAGCATCTTTTTATTTAAATACACATGAAAACTATTTTTCTTCTTAACTAAGAATGTTATTTATACATTTGTGATATATGTTCAAGCTGTCCAAAGTATTACTTTGGACATGGTTGAACTAATTATAAAATTTATAAATTTATTTATCAAACGCATATGCTTGTTAAATGACACACATCTTGAATTTTTCTATAATAGCATGGTCTCCTAAGAAATCCAAATCTTTTACTATTCCATCATTTATTTTTTTTCTTACTTCTATTTTCTTACACCTTCTATCTTATAAATCTTATATCATAACCATTGAACAAATGCTGAATTATTTTTGAACATGACAAGCTATTAAAATAAGACTGGTAAAATCTTTTCTATTTTGACATAAAATAAATATTATTTTATAAGATTAAATTTTAAATTATTGCCTTCATTCGCCAAGTAGAAGGCAATTACTAGCGCAACTTTTCCTTCTTCCTTAATCATTTTCTTTTTGCTCAGTGGGACCTGGCATTTCTCTGGTTTGGGGGAGTGTTGAGCCTCATTTTATTATCATTTTTGGAAATTAAATAACACATTTAAACACATATTTTATTATATTTAGTATATTTTATGTCATGCAGATTGTTGTTTTAGCACAAGGTAAGAACAAATTTGATGTTATTACAAATTTGGTTATTAATATCATTTTTATGATTTTATTAACTCAAAATGAAATTATTTAAAGCATATTTAATGTATTATTTGATATGTATATTCATTTGCAGATTTTATAGTTCATTTGGGGAAATTAACACCAAAATGATTCATCCTTCCTTTTGCACAATATGTCCAGCTCAAGATCCAGCTTGGCGTTCATCTCGTCATCCAGTTGTCGCGCAAAATTCGCTAGTGGTTTGCATGTTTTCCCTAAATCGATGCACAATATATCCAGCTCACGGCTTAGTGTTTCGTTCAACTCGCCCATCAGCCTGTGCGCTGTCCATAACTGGTTTTGGGCATTTAAACATGAAATAGCTTGCAACCAAACTAATCATCCATGCGTCTGGTTAATAAATCCATGTTCTGGATATCACACCAGTGTGCAATATCCTTCGCTCTCCACAACACCACCAGTCCACACGCTCGTGTTGATGAGGGACCTGTGTTCTAGAAACTTGCTGCTGTGTACAATGCATGCGTTCAACACCATCCCATCAGCAACACTAAGGAATGGATTGACGCCACACTAAAGAATATCTGCCCATGTGAAAGGAGGAATATCATGCCACGTTCACGTTGTAGAGGTCATGCTCGCGCTGAAGAAGGAAGATGTCCATGCATTGGTTGCGGAAATCAATTATGTGCCTTTAAATATTGACTAAAATTAGAGAGAAGTCTACCTTTGAGGGTCGAATTTCTCATCTCTCATGTAAACTATATATATCAATCTCTGAATAAAGAGCAGAGTTAGTTAGGAGATTTAGAGAAGTATTTTCTTAAGCAGTTCATAGTTTTGACTGTAATTTTGTTTCTAAATTTGAATAAAGAGCTGTATGCATTGTTGTTAAATATTGCGTTTGAGTAGGAGTTAGCAGACATCACCCCTAATTGTTGAGAGGGCCCCTCATCAACCAGAGGTTCATTTCTTTATTTAATTCAGTTCTTTCTTTTCTGTTTTAGCTAGTCTGGTTTAATTTCCAGTTTGTTTTCATTAGATAGTAGTAAATGCTATTTTATTTCTAGTATTGCATTAGCTTAGTTTTATTTCAGCAGTTAAACAAGTAGATGCACGCATAGCTTTGTTTTTATTCAATTGTTTCCAGTCATTTGCTTTCAGTTATTTTCTTTCAGTTATTTCATTTACAATCATTTCATTCCTGTATTGCTTTCAGTCTTTATTTCCAAACATATAAAATAGTTTGCTTCAATTTGAATTCAGTCTTGTTTATTTATTTCCTATTATGAATTTTCTTATATGAAATAGTTTGCTTTTATTTAGATTCAGTTCTGTTTATTTATTTCCTTCTATGAACTTGCTTAAGTTAATTTCTAGTTTGTTTAAATTAATTTCCAGTTTACTAATGAGTTTAATATGCAATGCTTTCTTTTTATTTAATAGTTAGTTTGAAGTTAATTTGCTGATTAAATAGGTTTGTTTATTGATTCCATGCATTAGGTTTAGATCTACATAATTTTAGCTGAAGAATTAGTTCATTTACTTTAGCTGAAGAATTAGTTCATTTAGGTTATAGTTTTTACCATTTTCAACTGTACGGATTTCCATTCAGACCGTCTGTCCAGTCTGCCATTCAGCCACCTCGTACAAACCTACTGTTCAGTCTGTCATTTAACCCTCGGTTTTGTTTTTAGTGTTTCTTATGTATTTTAAGATTGTTTATAGTTTTGTTTTGTCAATATTTGGATTATGTTTGTAGTTGGTAGTTTTATTTAAGCATTACAATTAAAGCTTGATTGTTTTAGGTCATTGATTAAGGTTTTATTTTTCTTCTTTTATTTTTCTTTTCACCTTAAATTAAATATGGATTAAGTTGTTCTTATTTCTTGAATATTAAACACTGATTTCATTTTACTGTTGTTTTACGTCATGGTTATCTTTGTTTGCATATAGAGTTTAGGGTTATATGTATTATTTTTAAGAGAAGGTTCGATTATTTGTAATCATAGGAATCATACTTGTTTTTAGTATGTATTTATTGAAGAATAGATTTTAAATATCTTTATTAAGTTTTCTAGTTGCTTCTGTTTAAATATATTTATTAAGTTTTCTACTTGCTTCTGTTTATTATCTTTATTAAGTTTTCTACTCGCTTTTTCAGTTTTCTATTTTTTGTAAGATAAGTTGTCTTTTTACCCCAGCCTTCTGCTTAAGGAGTAGTTAGTTGGTTATTTGTCAGTTCAGTTGTTATAATTCCTTTTATGTATGAGTTAGTGTATGAAGTTATAAGTATTATTTTTTATATATTCCTTTTAGTAGATGTTTAAAATTTGATACTCCAATCGAGTCCAATTATTCAGATAGCCTTAGGAGTTTGACTCGATTTTTTATTTTGAAATATCTTTCGATCTTTTGTTTATTAAAATATCTCCACGACACCCTAGGAGCCTTTTTACCTTTGCATATATTTTGTATCAACTCTAAGCCTACCAATCCTGGTCAATAATTAAATATTAGGTGTATTTAAGATAATAGAACACACCCAACAAATATTTGAGAAGGGACCCTATTGAAAGGAAAATTGTATCCTAGATAATGGGGAATTTACTCATGCCCTTATATGGATATATTTATAATCTCTACCACTACCAAAGGAATATTGGGAAGAGAAATCCCTAGATGGAATAGGGAATACATTCGGTTCCTATGTGATATATTTGAAAGTTATAATGAAACGAAGGTAGAGATCATGTGTTAGAATATGTGTCTAAATGAATGTTTCAATACCTCTTCCAGAATCTATTCATCTTAGTTGTCAAGATCAAGAATGGATATAGGAAATATATTATGAGCATATACCATTTCAGTATTAAATATGCCATCAATATGCGCATATATTTAGAGATTTCACACTCAACAAAATTCATAAAAACCCAAAATCCAAAGACAAGTCAGATTATGAGGGTTTTAATACTTAAGCTAAACTATAGGAGAAAGAAAGGGAATCCCCCACACAAAATAAAAAAGGGAAATGGGATGAAATCTACTAATTGCTTTGAATACCCAGTTGAGATTGAAGAACCACATAATAAAATTGAAGAAACTCTCAAGGACCCAGGGGATCTGAGACAGGAGAAGCAAGATCAACCTACTAAAATCATGGATCCTAACAAATAGCAATGAACCGAAGGAGGAACTAAACCAAAAGGAAACCTGATTGGTGATCTACGAGATATGATGGAATAAGCTTGCATGGAATCATAGTATAGGTATGGCATGGATCTTGGATAGATGTATGTTCAAGGACTATTGGAGGCATGTGATCATTGAGACACACAATCCATTCCTTAGAATAAAATTCAACTACTCAAGGAGGATCACCACAGATATAATATAGAAGCAATGAAACAATAAAGCAAAAAACAACAAGTTCGTAACTCATTAAGAATTAAAATTAATTCTCCTAAATATATATCCAAGATCCTCAAAGAAGAGAATAAATGTGGGACGAAGAGCAATAAAAAATCCTCCAAATGATAGGGGAGTGAGTGGTAAACTCTATCTTATACGTTCCAATGATGTGTTAGAATAATCAACCCATAGTATTTACCCACTTAGACATTAATTCATTTATTTTTGTCTTATTTGCCTAGTCCATGAGTCCCACCATGTGCAAGTTGCTAATTGCCTATCCATAGAGGTCAAACTTGCCATTATTGACTCATGGAGCACTTGGGAAAGCCTTAGGAATCAAATCTGCTTTATTCCTGGCCTCCTAGGTGCCCATCTGCTTTTTCTGCTTTATTCCCTGCTTTTTCAGTGTTTTAAGGCACATAGGAAAGCAAGACTAGGTGAGGTGAATCAGCTTTGTTGCCTCTTCCTCCTCCACTCTTTCCTCCATGCAAAAGCATGTATGAGCTACCATTTGACCACTCTTTATCTTTCCCATGCGCCCTTGCTAATTCATGGGGTCCTTGATAAATTTGGGATCAGATTTTTACACCTATGGGGGATTTGCCTATTTTGGGTAAGCCTGCTTTATGCTAGATTTGGATGCTTCCTTATGCATTCAATTTGCTCATGTATTCTATATATTCAGTAGCCTATGTTATTACAGGGTTGGCTATTGTACACTCAGTTAATATAATTTTGTGTTACAGCTCCATATTCAGTCTCCATTGTTGATAATTTTGCATGATCAATTGTTAATTGTTGTGGGTGAAATTAATCTACTGCAGGCCTGAATTTCTACATGGTATCAAAGCCATTGTAGGTTGTTACTCTCCTCCAAAAATTGTTTTGCAGGTTCGACATCAAGACTGGGAGCCTTCTACTGACAGCCGGGACAGATTTTCTAAAGCTATGGATTCACAGAAAACTATCCTCACTCCCTTCAACTTTTTTGAATGGAAAGCAGAGATGGAGATCTTGTTGAGAGAGAAATTCCTCTACAGGGTGACTATGGCTACAGAATTAGAGCCCAATGCTGCTGTAGAGAAGATAAAATGGCACAATCGGAGAGATGAGGCCTATGGCCTCCTATGTCTCAGTATTTCCTGAGACCTCCTTTTCCATCTCGATGGATTGAATTCACCGGATCAAGTATGGGAGAAACTTTCTGAAATATTTGGAAAGACAGATGAGATGAGGGGACACCAGATCGAAAATGAGTTGATCTCCCTGAGTCCCAGTAATTTTGAATCCCTGCAGCTATATTTCTCCAAGTTCAAAGCACTAGTTTTGCAGCTGAAACAGTGTGGTATTGAAAAGAAAGATGAGCAGCTCGTATTTTCCATCCTCTCGAAGCTAGGGCCTGATTACTCAGTCTTTATTTCGACCTTCTATGCCACAAAACTCACAGCTCGAACCTGGAAGATGCCTAGCCTTGCAGATTTCATGGAATCTCTCACACAGGAACAAGACAAGCTGGTGATGATGGGCAGCATCAAACCTTCCAAAGACCAAGCTCTGGTTGCTAGAGATTAAAAGGTGGATTCAAAAAGCAAGAAGAAAGCTAAAAATCCACCTAAGAAAGGAAGAGACAAGAAGCAGTCTCCATAGGATCAACAAGGTCCCAAGAAAAATACCCAGAAGAAGAAAAACAAAGGTGATATGAACAAGTGCTCATACTGCAATAAGGGCAATCATACTGAAAGCTCTTGTATGAAAAAGCAGATAGATATGTTAAGTCAACTGTTGGAGAAGAATGGCATCTCCCTTCCAGAAGGCTCAAAGAAGAGAGAAGGAGGATCAAGTTCTGATGAGAGAGAGAGAGTTCATGCTCTAGTTGCTAGCACATCAAGCTCACCCAGTTTTATCATAGATTCTGGAGCTTCAAGACACATGGTTTCGACTAAGGAGGCCTTCTCCTCACTGGATATGTCGAAAGGACCATCTATTGTACTGGGAGATGACTCTCTCACTGAAAGAAAAGGCAAAGGAAGGATAGAACTTGATCATGGTAACTTCAACAATGTGCTGTATGTCCCTGGTCTCGCCTCCAACCTTCTATTAGTGTACCAGATGACCCACGCTGGGTCTCCTAAGAAAGTCACATTCTCACCAGATGAAGTTGAGATCACAGAAATCTCAAGTGGAAGAATTATTGCAAACGAAGTAGCGAATCATGCTCAAAAGGTATACATGTTTTCACACTTCTTGCCTTACTCAAACCCCTCTGCTCTTCTTATCCATGCTAATGAAGCTAGCAAGCTATGGCATGAAATATTTGGCCATTTAAATTACAAGTATTTATCTGATCTTAGTGAGAAAGATATGGTCATAGGGTTGCCCAAGATAAAATTTTCCAAAGGAGTATGCCAAGGCTGTATCCTAGGAAAACACCCAGAGCACAAATTTGAGAAAGCCAGCCATGAGAGAACCTCTGCACCCCTCTAGCTGATTCACAGTGATGTTGCTGGCCCATTCACTCATATGTCCATGAGTCAGGCCAAATATGCATTGACCTTTATTGATGATTTCTCCAGGTATTGTTGGGTTCACTTCATGAAGCACAAGTCAAGAGTTTTTGGCCTATTCAAAGTCTTCAAGGCTTTGGTTGAAAACCAGTGTGGAAGAAAAATCAAAGCACTCAGATCTGACAACGGTGGTGAGTATGTCAAGAATGAGTTTATTAACTATTGTGCAGATGCAGGTATTCAGATGCAGCATTCTATCCCCTACACACCACAACAAAATGGTGTTGCAGAGGAAGAACAGATCACTGAAGGAGATGGCAACATGCTTGATGGAGGCCAAAACTTTGCCACCAAAGTATTGGGCCGAAGCTATCAACTTTGCAGCCTATATTCAGAATAGGGTGCCTCACAAATAGTTGGATGGCATGACTCCCTTCGAAGCATGGAGTGGGCACAAGCCAGATGTGACCCATTTCAG
>LPNX010262471.1:416551-444565 GCA_001517045.1 Pseudotsuga menziesii
ATCCACATATACCTGAAAATGGAAGGAACCAATCCTCTCACCATGTCATAGCTCTTACATCCAACCATGGAAGGAACCAATCTTCTCACCATGTCAGAATGGCACAGCACTTACATCTGATCATGGAAGGAACCAATCCTCTCACCATGTCAGAATGGCACAGCATAGACACATCACTTCCTCTTGGGAGGACCCTCGATCTGGAGAACACTAAGATTCTCCCTCAAGTACTCAAAATTCACCTTAGCCAATGGCTTAGTCAACACATCAGCTATCTGTTCATCCGTCGCAACATACTGGAGCTTCACTGCTCCTCTCTGCACCATATTCCTGATATAGTGATACTTGATCTCAATATGATTTCACTTGTCATGGAATACTGGATTCTCTGACAACTTTACACAGCTCTGGTTGTCACAGTATATACAAGTAGCATCTAAATGGATATCAAACAAATAAGACAGTAGCTTCCTTAGCCATACTGCCTCACAACTAGCTGAATAGGCTATAACATACTCTGCCTCAGTTGTACTCAGTGCCACAAAGGATTGCTTCCTGCTAAACCACGAGATCACACCTGATCCCATACTGAAGCAACACCCTGAAGTGCTCTTCCTATCGATGGCACTGCCTGCCCGATTTGAATCAACATAACCCTCCAGGTTAACCCTTTGATCAGCCTTATACTTAAGCCCATAATCAACCATACCCTTCAGGTACCTCAGAATATGCTTTGCAGCAATCAAGTGAACATGTCTCAGATCTGTCAAGTATTGGCTCAAGGTGTTCACAGCAAAGCAAATATCTGGTCTTGTGTTCATTAGGTACATCAAGGACCCAATCATCTGATGATACAGCATGACATCAACTGTCTCTGATGAAGCATCACTCAATAGCTTCATGTTTGATGCCATAGGTGTGGTCAATGCCTTGTAGTCCATCATCCCAAATCTCTTCAGGATCTCTACTGCATACTTTTCTTGTCCAAGAAAGATTCCATCTGTAGTCTGCCACACCTCCATACCTAGGAAATAATGCATCATTCCCAAGTCCTTCATCTCGAACTCAGCAACAAGCTTTCTCTTCGTATCAACAATAAACCCATTCATACCTATCACAAACAGATCATCTACATATAGTAGAAGTATCACGGGAATGCCACCTTCCACCTTGTAGTAAAGGTTGGAATCTGCTTTACTCTTGGTAAAGCCCAAACTGGATAGAAAGTTGTCAATTCTGCCATACCAGGTCCTGGGTACCTGTTTCAAACCGTACAGGGCTTTCTTCAGTCTACACACATGAGACTCCCTGTCATGTGTCTCAAAACCGAGTGGCTGTTCTACATACACTTCCTCTTCTACTACACCATTCAAGAAAGTAGTCTTGACATCCATTTGGTGTATCTTCCATTTCATCACTACAGCCAGAGAAAGTACCAATCTGATGGAAGTGTATCTGGCTACAGGTGCAAAGGTTTCTTCATAGTCTATTCCTTCTTTCTGGGAGAAACCCCAAGCCACAAATCTTGCCTTATACTTTTCAATGCTATCGTCTGCAGCATGCTTGATCTTGTAGATCCAATTGGAAGTTACTACTGACTTCCTTTCTGGTCTTGGGACAACATCCCAAACATCATTCTTCATGATCTATTGATACTCTTTGATCATCGTATCCTTCCATTCTTTCTGTTCTGCCGCTTCTTCATATTTGGAAGGTTCTTTATCAATGAAGTCACATAGTAAAGCTACATAACTGGAACAGGATCTGGTCCTCTTTCTTTCTCTGAGATTCTCTTCTGGAACCCCATATCTTTCCGCACCTTGGATAATCTCTTATACCCAAGAAGGTTTCCTCTTGTGAGGATTCTTCTCCTGTGGTGGATCTACAGGTCTTTGTGGATCTTCAAATTCTCGATCTTCTTCTTGAGTTTCTTCATTCTTGATTGTATCATGAATTCTGGGAGCTTCTGCTTCTGTAGGTTCTTCAGCAGGTTTCTTTCTGGATTTGATGTAGGCTAAATCTTCCTCAAATGTTACATCCCTTCTGATGTCAATATTTTTGAATCCTGGGAAGTATATTCTATAAGCCTTCGAGCTTTCAGAGTATCCCACAAATATGCCCTTCTTTCCTGAAGGATCTAATTTTGTTCTCTTCTCTTTTGGAATGTGTATGTACACTGGATAGTTGAATATTCTGAGATGGCTGAATTATGGTTTCTTGCTGGAGAAGACTTCTTCAAGAGTCTTTTTCTCGAGTACTCTATGTGGAGTACGGTTCTATACACACACTGTTGTTCTGGCTGCTTCTGCCCAAAGGTGCATAGGAATATCTTGATCATGAAGCATGGCTCTTGCAGCTTCCATGATGGTTCTATTCTTCCTCTCTGCAACCCCATTCTGTTGTGGATTATAAGGAGTGGACAACTCCTTCTTAATCCTTGAGTCCTTACATAGTTCCTTGAACTCATTTGAAGTGAATTCTCTGCCATTGTCTGATTGAAAAGTCTTGATCTTCTTTTTAGTCTGGTTCTCGATCAAGGCTTTGAATTCCTTGAACTTGCTAAACACTTCATCTTTATTCTTCATGAACTAAATCCATGTCTTCCTAGAAAAGTCATCAATAAAAGAAACATAGTACACATACCCATTTAGTGAGCTTGATGACATTGGTCCTCATACATCGGAGTGGATGATTTCCAAGATTCCTTTTGCTTTACTTTTGCTACTTGGAAATGTCTTCTTTGTAGTCTTTCCTTTCGCACATCCTTTGCAAACCCCTTCATGTTTTGCTTGTATTTATAGAAGACCTTCAACAGCTTTGCTTGCAAGTGGTAGTGCTCTGTAATGCACATGTGCAAGCCTTCTATGCCATAGTTCATTTGGTTCTACTATGTCATGAACCAAAGCTTGATCTGGTTGGCCCTTCAACTTGTATAGGCCTCCTTCTTGTTCTCCGATCACAATTGCATCGTCAAAAGTCTTTCCTTTTGGCCATCTACAAAAGCAACCCTCATTCCTTTTTCATCCAATGCAGATATGGAGAGGAGGTTGTTCTTTAGTCCTGGAACAAATAATACATTCTTCATCTCAAATACTTTCCAGAGTCTATTTTATATAAGGATTCACCACTACCTTTTATTGGATACTGGTAGTCATCCCCAAGTTTCACCTTGTGAGGTGACTTATGTTCATATAGCTTTACAAATGATTATTTGAATCTCGTCATGTGCTTGGAAGCACCACTGTCGATAATCCAATCATTGCTTCCATGTGAAACAGTTCCTATGAGAGCAGAGATTAGAACATATTCATCCTCACTTGAAGAGTCGTCACTCTCTTGTCTGATTCTCTTTGTGGAAGGTTCATCATCGTCTATAGCATGGGCATGATGTCTTCTCTTGTTTCCCTTCTTCCTTAGATTTCTTTTGTTAGGATAGAATTTTGATATGTGACCTTTCTCATCACATGTGTAACATCTAATGGTATTTAGATCTTTTCTAGAGTGTGAGGTCTTACCTTTGGAGTGATAATTGCTCCTCCTATTTTTCTTGGAGTGAACTGTGAGGGCTTGATCTTCACTACCCATCTTCTCTTCTCGAGCTGCTATCCTAGCTTCTTCTTGAGAGCATTCTTCCCATAACCTGTTGAACTTGACTAACTTCTTTTTGGCACAAATTCCTTGAATGAAAGAGTCCCATGATCTAGGGAGACCATTCAAGGTGGTCATCACAATCTCTGCATTTTCCACTTCTTCATCTACTGCTTCTAGCTGGTCTTTGATCTAAGAAACCATTGTAAAGTAAGACTGAATAGTCTCAGTATTTTGGATCTTCACATTCTTCAATTGGTTTCTCAAGGTCATCTTCCTGTTAATGTTCTTCCCTTCAAACAATTTTGTTAGGGCATCAGACATAGCTTTAGGTGTATTAAGGGAGGACACTTGTGGTATGAGATGATCCTTGATAGAATCAGCAATGATTCTCTTTTCCATAACCAACTTCTTCTTATGCAAGACCTTAGCCTCATTTCCCTCTGGAACTGGAACCTCCTCATTGATGTAGGAGTCTAATTCATTCTCTTCTAGGACCAGGGAGATCCTATACTTCCAACCTCGGAAGTTATTAGCTCCCTCAAGATTTTCATCAAGCTTGGTATGATGAGACATCTTAAATTGAGAACCTCAAATGGAAATACAAAAGATTTAGATCTTACTAGGTTCAAGATGTCGGATCTGAAACTTGAGCTGAAATCCTGTAGTGTTGGTTCAGTAGCAAATTAGGGTTTTTCTTTTCCGAATATCTGTTCACCCAAATGCCTTGAAATTTATCCCTAACTTCGATTTTGGGGAGGAGATCAATCCAGGCCCCGGCTAACTGAAAAAATTCCTCTTCTGTGAAAAGCCCTAATTTCCGGCAGTAGTGTTGGGTCCAAAACTGAAAAACCTCAGAATTGGATTCTGCTTCGACATAAAGATGCACCCTATGGAGGAGAGTTATTCCCCCTTACTTTTGCTGAAAATCTGTGGAGGAAGATCCACAAACTAGGATGCGCTAGTTCCCGCAGCTGCATAGTGTCTTCTTCTCAGGTTAGCTTTGATACCATGTTAGAATTTCATCATTAAGCTAGCATTATATTAGGATCTTTACTAAGAGAATAACAAGTACATAAATCAAACACAAGAGACAATGAACACAGTGTTTATCCTCGAGGAAACCATAAATGGAGAAAACCCCACAACTTCCTCGGAGATAGAATCAGCACCAAAACAGTAAGTGATCTCCCGACAGCAGTAATCTTCTTCTTATCTAGCCTTAGTGTCTTCTCCTTCCTTAAATATGCGCTACACTTGAGTGTGGATGAGTTGTGTGATAAATAGAGACTCCAGTTCTCTATTTATACTAATCCCGACATGACTAAAACCCTACTAGGGCCAACCTCTACTAGGAGAGTCTAATAACCCTAGTGCCCCGGAACTGTGGGGACTTTAACCCTTAGACAATTGGAGGGTTACTCACTATGACTTGACATGACTTGTTTACATTATTTATTCTCCTGATTAGAACATTGGGGCATGACAACATGACTCAATTACATTATAGATACATCCCAGATAAACATCGGGTTACAATACATAAGATACATAGATGAATACATTCAGAAGTTACAAATACATCAACAGATCTTGGCATCCACAACATATTCACCAAGTCCATCACTAAAAATTTGTTCTTTCAGCTCATTCAAGTGAAGAAGAGGACCTGTTGAAGACATTTTTTATCATCTCTGTCATGTCCATTCTTGAGGGAGGATTTTCCCCATGAGGTTTTGCCTCTTTCCTCGTTTTACATGGACAAATAAAAGTTTTGTTGTAAGAGGTGACTTGAGCCTTAGTTGCCAAGGCCTTAATAAACATTTGGTATAAGTTGTACTAATTTAGGCTTAAAGGGGGGTTTTAGAGCATTAATCTACCTTAGTACCATGGTATTACACCTAGGAGGCATTTTCATTTGTCCTATACTTCTGTTATATGATCTTAATTAGGTTATACTGATCAATGTTGGCCTAATAGGTGATTTTTTGATCATTAACTCACAGTTGAGGAACTCCACTTTGATGATCCTGATAGTTGAGGTGCTCTAGTTTGATCATCGTGACATTCCAGGCGCCCTCATTGATTACAGGCCACTTTATGTTTGACAAGGGGAGCTAGTGTGTGAATGTGGTTGTTTTGTGGTGTTCCTGGGAATTTATTGGCTCCTATAGATTATCCCACTCACATATGTGTTCACCCATGCCTAGAATTCCTGCATTTATGATCCAACATGCCTCCATACACGTTCACACTTGCATTCGTGACTGTTTTGTAAGGTTTGGGAGCCTATTGGTCAACCTAGGGGGTTTAGGGGTCAAATCCTAGAATGGAACTTGTATGCATCCATATGGCCTCCAAGGGATCACAATTTTTCCCCATTGTATTATAAATATGTACCATACACATATACAAGATGTACACTAACATAAATATAAGTTATTGGCACCATCTATGTGTGTTATTTTGTTCCCTTGCATATTTTATGAATAACTTAGATTGTGAATATTGTTCTAGCTCCTAGACCTCACTGTGAAGAAATTATCACACTTCATGAAACAAAATGTAATATATATACCTTTCAAATACCAAGCAAACATGATTGGAAATGAAACCAATAGGTAGCCTTAGATGATTGTGGTGAATCTAGTGGGATAGAGGTCATATGAGATCCTATTTTTGTTGAGTTAAGGAAATTTTTTTCAATGGAGATAACCCTCTTAGAAAAGTTCCATCTACTATGAAATTTCATCATAGGAACAATAAAAAATTATACTAAACCTACATTACAGAAGACAAGACTCACTTTCTAAACTCCCTCCAATCTCTCTACCAAATCATTGCGAACCAACCTTGGCTAGTGGGAGGCAATTTTAACTTCATCACATCGCTACTGGAAAAGAAGGAGGAATTCACAAACTAGACCTCATAGAGGATAGGTTAAAAGAAATCATTAGCAATCTCATCCTAGCAGATGTGGAAATAATCAATGGCATCTATACCTAGAACAACAAGATATGGGGCTCACACCAAATTTCCTCTTGACTTGATATATTCTTGATCTCAAAGAATATTCTCATGAAAATATTTCTATTAGAAGCTTCTATTCTTACATGTGTATTCTCATATCACTGGTTGGTTTTTATCTCCCTCAATGTAGATGTTCAACCTTAAAACAACCCTTTTACGTTTGAGAAGTTCTAACATGATCATCCCAACTTTCAGGAAAACATTGTAGCATAGTGGGATGAAGAAGAAATTATAGGGGGGTCTCAAATGTATCAATTTCAACTAATATACAAGAACCTTGAGGCCAAGCTTAAAATCTAGAATAAAGAAGTAATTGGGAATATTTTTGCAGATAAAAAGCAGGTAGAACAAAAAATGGAGCAACTTCAAAAAAAAATCATTCTAGAGGGGAGGAAAGAGAAATTTAAATAGGAAGAATGACAACTTTAAGCTCAATTGGATTGAAATTACGAATAGGAGGAAATATTTTGGCATAAAAAATCTAGAATTCCTTGGCTCAAAGAAGGGAAATGAAACTCACTATTTTTTCATAACTCTGTGATTAAACATAGGCATCACAATCGAATTATCCTCCCTAGAAGATTATCAAGAAAATATCCTTCTAAGTCATAAATATCCTTCTATCACTCAGGTTGGAATGTCATTAAGGAGGATTTTTGGGAAGTTGTGGAGGAATCAAGAATCATTCTGAGGTACTTCCGTCTTTAAGCTCCACTTTCCTAACCTTAATCTCGGAACAAGGCCAATTCAATGGGATTAGAAAATTAATACAAATATCTTAATGTAATTCCATCTACAATATTATTACCAAAGAAATTGCAAACATATTAAATCCTATCCTTCCCACCTCAATATCTGACAAACAAACTAGTTATGTAGAAGGTAGGAAAATCATGGATGGAATAATCCTAGCATAGGAGATGGCTCGTTCCTTAAAGATTTCAAAGAAAGTAAGAATGTTAATCAAATTAGATATGTTGAAATCCTTTGATAGATTAAATTGGGACTACATACAAAAAATGTTGTTGGCCTTTAGCTTCTCTTCCCAATGGATGAATTGGATTCGTTCACTTACATATTCATCCTTATTCTCAATCCTAGTAAATGATTCACCTTCCTATACATTTACCCCTTCTAGAGGCATTAGCAAGGCAACCCAATCTCTCATTATTTATTCATTTTGATGTCAAAGGGACTGGGGAGATCAATCAAATTGACAATTACAGAAGGACACCTAAAATGTCTCAAGATTCATGGGGAAAATCTCATTTCGTTGCACCTCCAATTGGTGGATAATATGATGTTGATGGGAGTACCAAAGGTCAAAGTGGAAAAAGTAATCCATTGAATCCTAAACACTCTCATGGTAGCCTCTCGAACTTATATAAACCATGGTAAGTCCCAAATCTTCTTCTTCAATGTTCATATTTCCATACAACATAATATTGCTAGGATTTCAAGATTCCAAAGGAGATACCTTCCATCCAAGCATCCAAGAGCGCCTCTCACTGACAAGGCTTGTCAAACCTATATTTGGGAAGAAATTCTCCTTAAATTGGAGAAAAATTTGGACACTTGGTCATTTCATTCTCTAAACATAACAAGCAGATTCACTTTGATCAAATTTGTTTTACAAGCAATTCCCATATATTTTCTATCCATATTAGCAACTCCAAAAAAATATTTCATCCATCTAAAACCTTCAACAAAATTTTCTTTGGAGTGGATATAAGACTAGGAAGAAATTGTCTATTGTGGCATGGCGTAAAGTATGAAAAATGAAATGGGATAGGGGTCTTGGATTGAGAAACATAGATGTAGAAACAACATCAATGGGAGCCAAGTTATGGTGGAGATGAATATAAAATCAAAATGCTCTCTAGAGAAAAATATGGAAAAAGTAATGTACAATTGACAAAGAGGTCCCTGAATTAATTCACCTATTAAAAAATAAAAATGTATCCATGATATAGAGTTTGTCTTGGAACATCGAAGAATTGTTGCAAAACAACTGCCTTTGGGAGATTAGAGATGGCCATACAACAAGATTTTGGGAGGATGAGTGGTAACAAATTCCTATATTAATAGATCAATAAGATTTAGAGTTGTTTGAAAATAATTTCCAATATCAAGGAAGATATAAGGTTTGACATTATCGGAAACCAGACTACCCAGAAGGAAGGTGGAGACAATAGATTCCTACCAATCAGTGGCCAGAAGAGAAGTTGAAAACAAGGAGCAAAACAAGTTCCGGACATAACTTCAAAACCAACAAATTACATACTCAGCAAGTTTGGATAAAATTTAATGGGGTGGGACAAGTGGGGAATTTCTCCATAAAATAAGCTTACTCCATCCTAACTAATTCCCACAATAACACTGAGGAAGTCGTATGGAGTCAAATTTGGATGCAAAATATATAATGTCTGAAAATATCCACATTCCTATGTTAGGTGGAGACGTAGCACTTTGATGTGGGATCATATTTTGGGAAGAGGATTCAAAGTTCCTTCAATCTATTTCCTATGTCGAGAGTGGATTGAAACTTTTGAGAACTTATTAAATTATTTTCCCTTTATGTCATCTCTATTGGAGGAAGGAGAGACTCTATTTATATGACTAGATAGAAACATATATAGTATAAAAGAAACAATAGCTCACTAACAAACTCAAATTGTCAACAACAATATTCTTAATAAGGTGTGGTAACTCTTTACCAACTTTCTCCTATCAGAAACTTGGAAATAGAGGAATATAAGAATATTCTAGAACACATAAATGCATAAAAATAAAATATGGAACACACTCAAGGATAAAATATATGAAACGATCCGATCCTCATTATGGATAGAGGATGATTGGAAATGCCAAGAATAAAAAAGATTAATCATGCAGGACTTGGGTGTTAAGCCATGAATATTTACTTTCCCCTCCTAAATAAAGAGAACACTTCATTCAATACCCATGCACTGGACTCCTCCTCCTAGAGGATTCATCAAATTGAATTTCGATGAAGCATCGAAACGAAATCCTGGTCCAATGGGATTTAGGGGAGTCTTTCAAGATGGACATAGAAGAATCCTATGAATATATGTAGGCACTCTAGGAACTGATAGTAGCAAAGAAACTAGGATTTATTCTCTTCTTATCGGTCTTTAAGTCAGGATTCAACAAGATTTATCTAGGATGATCATAAAAGGGGATTTACAACTTATCATTAGCATGGTGCACAATCCAAAATAGGTCATTGCTCCATAAAATTTTAAGCAAACAGAGAATGACTAGAAAGTGTTAAGGAACTTCTTCAAGCCATAACTGCTATCATTCCCTTGCACATTAGGAAATAAACCAACAAAGTAGAATACCACTTAGAAAACAAAGGAGTAAGAATTTAGGGGGAGGATATGGAAAAGGAATTTGGGGGGCCTCTTTGCTTCCCCATTGGCTCCGGATTGTCTAGTCTCACTAGAAAATCAAGATTGGAACCAAACACAACCATAGTAATCGACATCCCTAGATGAGCTGGAAGGGATCGAGGGTTAAGGTGTAGTATTCCCCATGAATGAAAACCAAGTGAATGGGTGCCTATTATACACCATCCCTAAACATACGACATAAATAAATCATGAGGGAGGGGGGTTCACTATGGTGAGACTTGGAATTTGAAAGAAAAACTTAAGGTTGCTTTGTGGATCAACCTGGATTTGGTGTACAACGAGTGGAAATGATGTTGTAGAGTTATGCTAGAGATGGATATTGCTAGTGAAGGAGGACATCATAATCTAAACAAACCACATCAATATTTAATGCATGATAGAAGGACAAAAATCAGAACCGATTTCTATTGTGGGATTTATTACAAGATTTGGTCTTTATGTGAGAAGTGATGCACTCAGGATTGTAGTTTAGGGGATTTTTATAGGGTTTTCGAGGAAATATTGTCATCCTAGTGCACACGGAGAGGGAAATTTCTAACTACAGAGACCATGTCCCTTGATGGGGGAGGTGTTTAGTTTGACTTTCTTTATATGGAGAGGGTTGCAAGGTATGGAAAGATAGAATCAACGAAGCGGGAATGGGCACAAGGCGAACAGCAAAAGCTATATGTGGCCTATATAGAAGGAAAAGGAGGCTTGTGATGTGTTCTATAAGGAATTATAGCCGATATTCAAGCTCAAATTGCTCAAATAGAAGCTGGGGTGAAGGAGTAGCACTCTCTTCCATAATCTCCAAACCTAAGTAGATTATGGAAGAGATGCGACCAAGGGTGAAAGACTCAAGTAATTCTTGTATACTTGCTACTAAATTTTATAGGACTATGGCATTACATTGGAAAACCAAAGCATTGATGGAAAAGTGCTTCTGGATACCAAGGAAGAAAGGAATGATTTGTTGCTCCAAATGAACGAGCTCAGTTCCAAAATGAACTATCTCATCAAAGTGGTCACATGCAAGGAATCAGAGATTATCAGACACTAATGCAATGGATCTAGGTTATTAGAAGCCCCACATTTTAGTTTCATATGATGTTATGGAAACATAGTCTAGTTCTATTGAAGATCTATGTTTATCTTTTGCTTATATAATGTTTATACCATAATGTGTAGTTAATAATAGTAAACTTGCAATGGAAACATAGCTTTTGCTTTTCTCAAGTTTATACCAAACTATTTGTTAATATTAGTAAATTGTTAACCTATTGTCAAACTCCTCAAGTTACATACAAGCTCATATAAATTTTTCATTATTTTTATATTTTATATATATTTTGTTTTTATTGTTTAAATTAATACTATTATTATTTAAAATGATATTACCCAGTTTTTAAGTATTAATTTGACTAATTCTCATATATATTACTCTACTAAGATTCCAAAAAATCTAAAATATTAGATTCAAAAGCATTACCCATATTAATATTCCTATAACATCCAATATATATAACATCCAATATATTAATTCAGTAGCATATCCACATTAATATTCTCACCAAACCATGACATCCAACATATTAATATTAAAAACAATATTAACATTAATGACATCCAAAAATTAATATTAAAAACCAATATTAACATTAATATTAATATTAGAGTAACCGTTAAATACTATGAAATGCATTGAAATAATGACATTAATATTACACCAATGAATTGACAGAAACACAACAATATGAAATGCATTGAAATAATGACTTTAATATTACACCAATGCATTGACAGAAACACGACTAGTTGAAATACCAACTTAGTATAAATTTTTATTTGTACATTGTATACGCACTTTGTTTTCATTGTTTAAATTAATATTATCATTTTTTATTCGTAGATGGTATACACACTTTGTTTTCATTGTTTAAATAAATATTATTATTTAAAATGATATTATCCATTTTTTAATATTTTAAATTAATATTATTATTATTTAAAATGATATTGTTTATTTCTTAAAGTATTAATTTGATTAATTCTTATATATTATTATGAAATACCAACTTAGTATAAGTTTTATTCATACATTGTATACACATTTTCTTTTCATTGTTTAAATTAATACTAGTATATACCTATTTTAAACCGGGATCTATCAAGCATCGAGAGGGATCCAATTTATTGAGGTGTACATTTTTTTTACCATTTGGATCCCTATCGGTACTTGATAGATCTGGGTTTAAAATGGATCTATGTTAGTTTAAATTTTTTGTTATTATTTAAGTCGATATGTAATTTATATTCTTATTTTTTATTTTTTATTTTTTAATAGTTTTATTTATGTCGGCTAGCATAACGTGACTAACGTGACAGGATCTCCCTCATACTGGGCTGGAAAGCACCTAGCTTCTCTCGATGCAATTAGCATTATTTAAAATCAACGTAGATCCAAATCCTAGGCTCTATCAAGCACCGAAAGGGATCAAATCTCTCAAATCTGCGGAGGTGCAAACCTCTTCTTAAGTATTGCACTCAATGAACTATCAACTTTGGTGTGTTCTATATATAGTCATTGCTTTGATTTAAATCAAAAGACACATCTTTTTATTTAAGGTCCACATAAAATATTTCTATTATTAATATTTAATATTATTTATGGCGAACATATATTATTTTTTATTTTGTTAGGAGCGAACATTACAACATTTCCCCATACATGGTTTTAAAACCATGTGCAAGGCCTCCTAAACAACCGATGGTTTTAGGCCTTCCTACTATGACAAAACAATAAAAAAGTAAAAATTTAATTATCCACAAAAAAAATGCAGGTCAGAAAAAAAAAACAATATGGGGGAAATGTTGGAATGTTCCTACCTAAAAAAATAATAAAAAATAAAATAAAAAATTGAATTATCCACAAAAAATGTTGGCCTTGCACATGGTTTTAAAACCATGTGCAAGTCCTTCTAAACAACCCATGGTTTTATTGTACATGGTTTAGGAGGGCCTTGCACATGGTTTTAAAACCATGTGCAAGGCCTCCTAAACAACTCATGGTTTTATTGTAGATGGTTTAGGAAGGCCTTGCAAATGGTTTTAAGACCATGTGCAAGGCCCTCTTAAACCATGTACAATAAAACCATGGGTTGTTTAGAAGCCCTTGCAAATGGTTTTATAACCATGTGCAAGGCCCACATTTTTTTGCGCATAATTCAATTTTTTATTTTATTTTTTATTATTTTGTTAGGTAGGAACATTACAACATCTCCCCCATATTTTGTTTTTTTTTTAACCCACATTTTTTTTGCGGATAATTAATTTTTTACTTTTTTATTGTTTTGTTAGGTAGGAAGATTACAACATCTCCCCCATATTAGGTTGTTTTCTGACAGACATTTATTTTGTCTTATAATGAGTTGTAGAACATGGACGCAATGAACTAAAGTTATCTTACAACTGACAAAGCTTCTCCTTTCCAACAATGTTCATAACATGAACTAGAAAAGTTATCTTACAACCAACAAAGCTTAGCTTCTTCATTTTAACTCATAGTTAGCATTGAGTCATTGGATAAAACCATAAATTAAAAATGTTTCAAAATAACATCTGCTCAATTAAACCCAAACCCTAACTACGAAATATGAATCATCGACCCAAACCCTAACTTCGAAAGATGAATCATCGATCTAGACCTACTCCTCTCCTTCTCCTTCACCCTGAGACGAATTGGGATCTCGTAGAAAAAACATCGTTTAAGGTTTTCTGCGAAGCCAGAGACACTCACAGCAACTCCAAAACCTGCAATCAATATTAAACTTGGTAAATTCAAGCCTACAAATTCAATATAAATGCATGCATCACTAATTAAACCCTGATGAGTAACTCAATATTTCTTACCTTTTCAGAATTGACTGTTACATTCTCTTCTTGCAATTAGCTTATGTCTTTTACTTGCATTTTATTCAGTTCAGTGATGCTAGTAATAGTGGAAATTGGAAGGATATTCAAATCATTTGTTATTATATATTGAATGGCCTCTTTCACGTACCCTAAAATGCTCCCTCTATTTGCAGAAGAAGAAGAACCTGACGAGACATTATTAGCTAACTGGAGACGAGTGCATTTTTGCCCTGCTTGGGTACTAATTTGGTGCTATGTGCAAATTCCGTAACTTGATGTGCTGCAACATGCATAGTAGTAATGAGGAGTATTAGAATATTGGAGTAATGGAAAATTGTTGAAGGGGGTGGATTCTACATTAGGTTTAAGCAAAATGGATTTATCAGTAATCATATAGGTTTCATCCAGCTTGTCGAGACTGTTGTACAGATTACCAATACTTCGCAGAGAATTGGAAGACGCAGGGCCATGTTTTGGCAGAATTCTGATGATGGCACCAATGGGAAGCAGAAGAAAATTCAAGAGGAGATCCACGAAGTCCTTACCTGCCTCTACGTAGACGACTCGTCGATCTTTCTTGTTGATAAGAAGCCTTACATTCATGCTGCAATCTGCACTAGTATTCCCTGCCATTGTAATAACTAAAACCCTTGGGATGGACGACCACCACCAACAAAAAAACCTGAATCGATTGGTGATAATGCACTTTTTTTAGGTCAATTCTAAGTTAATCATATCCTTCTAACTGCAACATCTTCCCCATATTAGGTTGTTTATGTGGCCGACATTTATTTTGGAGGATAATTAAAAAAATTATTTTTATGGCCGACCTTTATGTAAATTTATGTAACGTTACATAACGTTGCAAGATCTCCCCCATACTGGGCTGTAGAGCGCCTCTCGACGCAATAATATTATCCACTTTTTAAGTATTAATTTGACTAATTCTTATATATATTACTATGTACTAGGATTATATGTTATGAAAAGTCTAATATATTAAATTGAGAAGCATACCCATATTAATATTCCTAGGCATCCAAGATATTAATATTAAGATATTAATTCAATAGCATATCCTCAATAATATTCTCACTTAACCATAACGTATTAGCATCAATATTAGATTAACCGTTGAATACTCTGAAATGCTTTGAAATAACAACACTAATATTACAATAATGAATTGGCATAAACACAAGTGATAGCTGAAATACCACCTGTCCAATTCATTAGTCACTATCACTGCCATTGCCTCCAAGAAAAACAAACAAAAAAATGTGCACACCTTCATGTTGCAACCAAAAATGAAAATCTATACACATAAACTATAACACCCCCGTTTTGACCCCATTTGCATTAAAGGTACATGATGTATAAAATGTAATTAATCATGGTGAAGAGCTAAAGGCAAAAGCCCCACCATCGATTTGGTTGTGTATGTTTCGGCAATAGGGATAGTTGCCGATGGTATATCATTCCATCCGGCACATTATAGTTTGGCATCATGTAAATACGTACATCAATTAAAATAAACCTACAGCTAACTACGACGGTGCAACATTAAAATGAAAAGGGCATGATTCCAAAGGATAAGGGTGGGGGATGTCAAACCTTGGGCTATGGGGGGGAAATCCATGTGTCACCACCCTGTTTGATTGCCCATATTTCCTTGTCTTATCCAACTACCACTTTAATGTTTTGTTGAGTAGTTGAGGTAGTTATGGCTGGAAGTGGAGTGTGGCAAGACGGTCAGTCCTTGCCCACACACACACTCCACCAGTAGGTTGACCTCACGTTGGCAAGCATAACCACCACTGCCATTCTCTCCACGGGACCATTCTCTCCATTGTCGGCTCACCCTCACGCATAGGCGGAGTTGTTCACTCTCACGCAGGGACGCGCAGGGGGCTGGTTAATCTTCCTCACGCATGGAGTCGGCGTTTTTGCCTCCACCATTGCCGGACTATGAAGAATCGTTGTGGGTTTCTTTTGTGTTGATGGACTGTTGTTTTCCATATTTGTTGGCCGTGTCCTTTCCCCTCATGCACAAATTGATGGAGAATTGGTTCTTTCCCCATTTTTGTTTGTGTAACTTTCTTCAGCGTTTGCATTGAGGAGCTGTGTACTATGGGCTTTTAGATGTTGGACGGCCATTGATTTCCACATCCGTTGGTTGAGTCCTCCCATGTCTATGCTGGGAGTTTGGCTTCTTCCCTAACTGTAGACTGTGTAAGGTCCTCGTCGTTTCCTCATCAGATTTTGGTCTTCGTTTATGTCCTTCTTTTTCCCAAGATTGAGAATCAGACTTCTCCCCTATTTTGGGATTGTGTAAGGTTGCCATAGTTTTCATTGTGAGTTTGTGGCTGTTGATGTACCTTGGTTTTGGGTTGCTGCTGAATTGTTTTGGCCACACTAGGGCCAAGAACAACTCTGAGTTGTCTTGTGGACTTGAGCTGTGTTTCACCTTTTGTTTGGGATTGCCACCTGGTTGTCTTTGCCTTCTTCACAGAGCTGTGAATGGGTTGTTTTGCTGCGGTATGCAGTGGTTGGTCTTTGGACTGTTGAGAGTGGGATTAGAGGCTGGGTATGCTTGATAGAATTGGTGTGTGAGGAAACCAGCTTAGAATTTAGCCTTTCCTAGCTCCTTGATGACCTGGTAAACCCTACTGTGTGGGTTTGGATGATTTGTGTACCTTGGCTATGTGTAAGCCTGCATTGATCCTTATTCCTTGAGGAATCATGCCCAGCTCGAGGGTGGCAGTGTTGCTGAGAGATTGATGAGCATGATGGCCTATGGTTGGGTGGAACATTGCAGGGACGTAGCTGGTTGTGGGGTGAGTTCTTCATTGAAAGATAAGTACTCCTGACTATTTCATCTCTGCAATCATATCTACTGTTTCATGAGAAATGATGAACATGTTGAAAGCTGGAATGTATATGTTTGCTTCCGCTGAATGTTGAGTAACTATGTATCCTTGTATGTTTTATGCATCTTAGTATGAATTATGTTAAGCTTTTTAATATCAGTATTTATCCCTGTTCATGTTCATGGGGTTGTTTGCCTGTTTGTTTAGCGTTGGTAGCGTCCTCTTCACTGGTTGGAGGGTCGGGGACGTTACAGAGTGGTATCAGAGCAAAGGTTGCAGTATGGGCCTGAATGGGCCGTAAATATGTAGTGATAGAGCGTATGTTGTAGCAATTGGGCCTCAAAGGGCCATGAAGAATAAGTTAACAAAGGCAGGGTGCCTACTGCCTAGAAGAAAATGGGAGAAAATTCCAAAAAAATTCTAAGTCCGAAAATCATTGGATGAGCTAGGCGGAAGTCCGCCCGATGCACAATGGACAAAACCTATAGACGGAGCCGCAACGATGGGAAGCTTCACGAGAAGTCTCCCGATGCAGCGGCGATGACAAAAGAAAGGGGAGGCTCGCCGGAAGGGAGGCGCAATGGCAGAAATGAAGAGGTGTTGAGAGCTGATGCCATTGGGAGAAATAAGCTGACAAAGAGGAAATCCTTTGAAAAAATTTCTAAGTGTTGAGACCATCGGATCATCAGAGAACTTAGTTGGAAGCCCCTCTGATATAGACTCCGGCGGCGGCGAGAGATAGAGGAAGTCTGAGCTAACAAAGCGGATGGAAAATCATGAAGGCGCCGCAACAGCGGTGGAAGAAAGATGATGAAGACTACCGAAACGTCGACACATTTAGACGGAAGGACTTCTAATGCCATCAACGGAAAACAGTGGAATCCGGAGCCACAGTTGCAGAGGGATTCAGCCGAAGGCTGCCGATATGTCGTCAAAACTTAGTTGTTCGAGGCACCGATAAGAAGCGGAGGAGTTAGGCGATTTGATCGATGAAATTTAGAAGAAGTTTGAGTCGATACATCAGTGAAAAATTAGGTGTTTGGGGCGGCAAAGTTTAGGTAATGGAAACACCGATACGACAGCAGGAAAGAGGTGAAAGCACTGAGAAAGAAGGATTTTTCGCCAAAATTCTCTTAAGTGTTAAAGACATCGGTGAAACTTTGTCATTTAGATCGCCGATGCGGTGGAAGATATCGGTAGAAAATAGATGTTGAGGGTGCCGATACATCGGCGGAAGAAAGTAGAAAGGGAAAAATTTTGAAAATTCCTCTAAGTATGGAAACTATAGACGAAATTTAGTTGTTTGAGCAGCCGATGCGACAACAAGTATCGGAGAAAAATAGAAGATGGGATCGCTGATAATTAGAGGATGAGGTTGCTGATGTAGCGGCGGAAGAGAAGAGAAGGTTTCGATGGAAATTAGTTGAAGGCAGAGCTGCAGTTTCAGTGGAGATATCCTGAAGATCGCTGAAACGTCAGTGAAGGTTAGATGATTGAGCAGCCGATGCGGCAGCGGACGAATGAGGAAGTTTTTCTGAAGAGCTAGAAGCATCGAAAAAATTTAGATGATCGAGCAGCCGATGTGGTGGAGAAAGGAAGAAGAAAAATTTTTGGAAATTTTTCTAAGTACAAAAAACATCGAAAAACTTTAGAGGATCGGTCCGCCGATACGTCGGAAGCCAGAGGAGGATCAGCCCGAAACGTCGAAAAAATTTAGTTGATTAGACTACCGATGAGTGTCAGAGGAAAGATGAAGATTAGACCACCAAAGTGTCAGAAGCTTGGAGAACTAGCCATCCGACAGGTAGAGGATTCGATCACCGATGATGGCTTTTGCAGCGCTGATAAAGGACTCAGAAGCTTAGATGGATGGGGATCCGAAACGGCAGAAAACGTTAGATGTTTGACCGCCGAGGGATAGCCTTTGGCATCTTCGATAAAGTTTGGAAGCATAGATGAATAGACCTTTGATAATGTGGAAATGGTTAGTTGTATAGCCACTGATGAGCAGCGGAGGAAATTATTCATTCTGACTACTGAAATGTCGGAATGATAGTTGGGATGAGACCCGATTCTATTCAAGAAATTTTGGGTTTTTTCAAAGTGGAATTTCTCTCAGCAAATTCCAACTGTTTTTTAGTGGATTTTCAGCAGACTGCCAGTGGATTACAGGGCTGAAAAGGGAATAGAATTCCGGATGGCTGAAGTTCGCATTCCATATCAAAATTCAGTGGTGTATTTTGCCATCATTTTTGAAATGGTGTGGTTTTCACACCCAAGGTCAGAATGAAGCATGTGGATAGGAATTGGAAATCTTATCCAGTAGGGAACAAGGGAAAGTCACCAGAATCTAATTATGGAGCAACAAAGTGGTAATGATGGCCGCTGCTATCAAATGGACAAATATGGGAAATTGCATGCCTAGAGGTAGCAAGACCATGGATTCAAACCAGCTATTATGTGGAAGAGGAATTCCATGCAAAGATGAGGGATTTAAAAGGGAAAATTCCTTAACCCCTGTCTTGCTAACTATATTATATTTTATAAGTTTTATGCATGAAATGCATGAGGATATGATTTGCATACATAGGATATTGAGGATTATACATCTATAATGAACCACTAATGATAGTTATTGCATTGGTGTTGGAATTAGTGGAAAAATCCAACAACAACATGGGCCTGGCTGAATATGTTGCTGATGCTAACAAATGTGACTAGAAACCCTCTGGAGGAAGGGATAAGGCAACCAGTCCATAATCAAAAGTTGGTGAGTAAATTCTGCAATCCTCTGCAAGATGCCGACTAAACTGGTAATGTCGAAGGTGTAAGTAGGATCCATGCAGGTAATGGTTTAATTATGAAAAATTCCAAGGAATGGTAAAGGTAAGAGACCTCATACCATGTGGATATTTGAATGTTATACTACATTCATATAGAAAGGTGTCATGCCTGTATATATTGATTGAGCTTAGTAGCCCAAGGAAAGTAAGTACTGATGATCTTGATTATAGTAATGCATCCTATATGAAGTAGTCATGGTTAGGCCATACATGGTATGTTGAATGCATAGTATTCTTGAATCAATGCAAAGTAGCATTGAATGGATATGCATTAAAAAGATTTTATGAATCTTGTAGTCATGCATTGAATGGATGCATATGAAGGGTGTGAGTGACTGATTGCATAAGTATAGGTGCAAATGTTGTGATGCATTGCATGAATGCATTGAGATGAGTGCATGTGATATTATGAATAACTAACGGCTGAAATGATGAATTGATGACAATTCAGGAACCATTTCAAAGGCTGTTATGAATGCAAGATAGTAAGTGCATAAAGAGGATATTCGTGATCAATTGGTTACTGGGAATGCTCTATGGAAGAGCAAGGTGGTACAAATGATACGCTTGTGAAGTAAGGAGTATCTAAACATTTCATTTAATTGCATGAATGATGTGACTATACCTTGCAAATGTTAGTATGATAATGATTGCGTGAAGTAAATTAGTTTTGGTAATATTGATGTGATTAACAGCTAGAAGTATTTGAATTTTATAAATTCTGAAAATGCTTCACTGATGGTTGCAACAATGAAAAGGTTATATGCATCCAGACTTACCAAGTGTTTGGTTGATTGAAGCTCAGGTTTCAGGTAGATTCTTTAGAGCATGGCAACGAGGGTAAGACCATGACAAAGACCGAAATCTACCATATGAAAGAGCCAAACCTTATGAGAAGAGTCTCATGGCGGTGAACATAGCTGGTATTCATAATGGGTTGTTAAATTTGAATTGTGAATTTCGGATTTAAGAAATTGCTGACAACTACTAATCACTATTGGCTTGCATAAGATTGTGTCAGGAGGATGCATTGTAGGTGGGTATTCATATTATGCTAGTAAGCATAAAATTATAATGGGCATAGTGGTGCTGCTTACAAGAGACCCACAATTGAGGATCACCTCATTGCCAAGCAAACTAATTTCTGTAGTAGATAGAATTGCAAATTCCAATTTGAATTTAATTACTAATGTCATTGCTTGGTTATGGAACAATCAATTTGGATTGTATTATCAGATAATGATTGACTGTTTGGCTATTTGATGAATGTGCCAGGGGTACACACTGCAGGAAGATCATGTGTGATGGCCTGCAGGAGCCAAAATTCATGGGAAGGTTCTCCCTTATCTTGGAAATGGGTTTCGAGTGAAACTCCATTGGACATTTTGGAAATGTCTCATCTGCACTACATGTTTGGTAAGGAACATGAGTGAGATGGTATAGATTATGTCAGTAATACATATGTGGATATGAAATGTAAAAAGGAGTTGGGATGGCTAATCGAGGGACTATCAACTCAAAGAAGGGAGCCCCATTCCTCCTTAATGAAGGAATACTGCGTCGGCAAATGGATAAGTGTTATGTGACCCTTGCTAAGAATATGCATGTCAAATTATTAAAATTCCATATGCAAAACATGTTTTGATTTTATTTCCATGATGACCGATTGATTGAGTATGAATAGGGCCTACATGGCACACACCGGGAAATGGTGCACACTTTTCCGATGTCAAGTCATGAAAGGGTTTTCAATATTGACTACACCCTAGGGAGTGGACGCACTCCTGGTGTCTCAATACTTGATAGTGAATGATATGAAATATGAATACAGTTTTAGAGCAATAACACTGATGAGTTTTCTTATATTGCTTGTGTTGACAGGATAAATAGATGCAGTCGGGTGTTGCACCCTAAAGAGAAAAGGCAAATGGTTGTTGTGAGGGGTTGCAGAGTAAGGGTTATTGTTGATATAAGTGTGCATTATTGTTGATATAAGTGTATGTTGATATAAGTGTATTGTTGATATAAGTGTATGTTGGTATAAGTGTATGTTGGGCTGTTATATGCCTGGGGATCCATAGTAGATCCTGGACCTGGAAATGGTCGCGGTAAAGTTCCAAGCCCAGTCGACATGAGGGTGTACTGGTTGGACATTAATTATTTGATGTTGTGGAGCAGCCTGTGTGATGACCTAACATCCAAGTCCATAGGCGATCCCAAGGCTTGCAAAGCGAAGCAGGATCCCGTGGACCAACGAGGAAACGCACAATACAGATAAGTATTGGATTATTTTGCTTATGAATATACATGTGTATATGATTTGGTTATGATGTTTAAGCTCTTGTTCTAGAGATAAAACCGATGAGAACAAACTAAACATGTGAATCTATTCAATGTTTGGATATAGGTATCGCTGGGAGCGAGGACTATGAGAGCATCCTAGGGGTGCATGTGGACATGTGACTGTCCTGGAGAGATCAAAATGAGTGGTAATGAAAAAGGTGCTAGTAAGACTGTGAAGGTCCTAGCAGCTGAGACAAACCATGTGGAGAGATTCCATGGTTGAGAGGTATGAAAAAGACCGGAGACACTAAGTGTCATGACCAAGAGGGATTGGTCTAGCATTCACGATGAAGTGAAAGAGGCTGAGAGCATGAAAAGCCACAGCAGTGGTGTGGGTTCCAGGATGGAACAAAACAAAGAGGGGAAAAACTCTTGCTGCTCTCTCTTGCCTATTGATTATATATACATATATAATTATGCATTGTGAAAACAAAAGATTGTTGAATGCATGTATGACTGGAAATGGAATGTGTGTATTTGCTTAAAGTAAATTGCGAATGCTGGAATGGTTAACTCCCTGCCCAAGAATGGACATGAATGAGCTTGTGTTCCTGTTGGGAAGGCATGAAAAATATGAAAGTATCCTTAATGAGACTTGGACTGTCATGCCAATTGGGTAGTTAACTAACTGACTTTAATGTCTATATTATGCTTGGTCTGACAGAATTTCAATGGTGCATTTCACAGGTGAGAAAAGTGAAACCCGGTGGTGCACATTGATCATGGCAGAAGATCAAGAGTTGCTGCACTTGGCTGGAAGTCTCCTTCAAATGATTGCCAAGACCCAAGAAAATCTTGGAGAGATGCTCAAGATACAGAAAAGGCAGAATGAAATGAACCACCAGATTTTGCAAGACTCTATTGGTTTGCAAAGGGAGGTGAAAAGCCTTCTGGGAGCAATCAACAAAGGAAAGGAAGGTTGATCAGTGATGGGACATTCGTCCAAGCGACCCGTTAAGAAACGGTCTAGGAATGAAGACTCAAAAGAAATTGAGCAAGTAAAGATGAAGCATCCAGTGAAATGTTGGGGATGCAGAGGACATCATTTACGCTGGGACTGCCCAACGAGGGAACATAAAGAGGGAAACATCCACAAAGTTCCTAAGCTTCGGGATAAGATGAAAGCTGAGAACCAGTAGGAGAAGTTCGTGGAAGCCAAGGGGCTTGGTCTTGAACATTCAAAGTAAATAATTGAACATGGGACAAATCTGCAAAATTTTGAAATTTTGATGTGCAAATTGTATATGTATTCCTATGTATTGGAACACCGAGGATGGTGTTATTCCAAGGGGGAGGGGAATGTAACACCCCGGTTTTGACCCCGTTTGCATTAAAGGTACATGATGTATAAAATTTAATTAATCGTGGTGAGGAGCTAAAGGCAAAAGCCCCACCATCGATTTGGTTGTGTATGTTTCGGCAATAGGGATAGTTTCCAATGGTATATCATGCCATCCGTCACATTATAGTTTGGCATCATGTAAATACACACATCAATTAAAATAAACCTACAGCCAACTACGACGGTGCAACATTAAAATGAAAAGGGCATGATTCCAAAGGATAAGGGTGGGGGATGTCAAACCTTGGGCTATGGGGGGGAAATCCATGTGTCACCGTCCTGTTTGATTTCCCATCTTTCCTTGTCTTATCCAACTACCACTTTAATGTTTTGTTGATTAGTTTAGGCAATTATGGCTGGGAGTGGAGTGTGGCAATACTGTCAGTACTTGCCCACATGCACACTCCACTAGCAGGTTGACCTCACATTGGCAAGCAAAACCACCACCACAATTCTCTCCATGGTACCATTCTCTCCATTGTTGGCTCACCCTCATGCATAGGTGGAGTTGTTCACTCTCACGCAGGGACACGTAAGGGGCTGGTTAATCTTCCTCATGCATGGAGTCAGAATTTTTTCCTCCACCATTACCGGACTTTGAAGAATCTTTGTGGGTTTCTTTTGTGTTAATGGATTGTTGTTTTCCATATTTGTTGGCCGCGTCCTTTCCCCTCATGCACAGATTGATGGAGAATCAGTTCTTTCCCCATTCTTGTTTGTGTAACTTTCTTCAGCATTTGCGTTGAGGAGCTGTGTGCTGTGGGATTTTAGATGTTGGACGGCCATTGATTTCCACATCCGTTGGTTGAGTCCTCCCATGTCTATGTTGGGAGTTCTGCGTCTACCCCCACTGCAGACTGTGTAAGGTTCTCGTCGTTTCCTCATCATATTGTGGTATGCGTTTATGTCCTTCTTTTGCCCAAGATTGAGAATCAGACTTCTCCCCTGTTTTGGGACTGTGTAAGGTTCCCATAGTTTTCATTGTGAGTTTGTGGCTGTTGATGTACCCTGGTTTTTGGTTACTGATGAGTTTTTTTGGCCACGCTAGGGCCAAGAACAACTCTGAGTTGTCTTGTGGACTTGAGTTGTGTTTCACCTTTTGTTTGGGATTGTCACCCGGTTGTCTTTGCCTTCTTCACAGAGCTGTAAATGGGTTGTTTTGCAGCAGTATGTAGTGGTTGGTCTTTAGACTGTTGAGAGTGGGATTAGAGGCTGGGTATGCTTGAGAGAACTAGTGTGTGAGGCCACCAGCTTAGCACTTAGCCTTTCTTAGCTCCTTGACGACCTGGTAAACCCTACTGTGTGGGTTTGGTTGATTTGTGTACCTTGGCTATGTGTAAGCCTGCATTGACCCTTATTCCTTAAGGAATCATGCCCAGCTCCAGGGTGGCAGTGTTGCTAAGAGATTGATGAGCACGGTGGCCTATGGTTGGGTGGAACGTTGCAGCGACATAGCTAGTTGCGGGGTGAGTTCTTCATTGAAAGATAAGTACTCCTGACTATTTCATCTCTACAATCATATCTACTGTTTCATGAGAAATGCTGAACATGTTGAAAGCTAGAATGTATATGTTTGCTTCCGCTGAATGTTGAGTAACTATGTATCCTTGTATGTTTTATGCATCTTAGTATGTATTATGTTAAGCTTTTTAATATCAGTATTTATCCCTATTCATGTTCATGGGGCTGTTTACCCGTTTGTTTGGTGTTAGTAGCGTCCTCTTCACCGGTCGAAGGGTCGGGGACGTTACATAAACATTTGTGTTGTATGCTACGAATAAGGTGGTAGAGAGCAGCATGTGTATGTGTATGTGTATGTTTATGAATATTTAGGTGAAATGAAATGTTGATTGTATTTTTGAAAATAAAAAGTAATTAAAAAATCTATATTGATTTAAAAAAGTAAAATTATTATAGATCCAAATTTTTGAGGTGTAAATTATTCTTTGTGTAAAAAAGTTAAGATAAAAAAATTTATTGCTAAAAAAATGGATTCTTTGGATGTTCTATTATGTTCCCATCTAAAGAAGACTACTTGCAAACAATGTTTCACCAACCTATTAGTTCCCTAAGTTGAGGTGGAGGCATAAACTTTTATAATAAGGGAGCTATGAGACCCATAATGACCTTAGTTTGCCATATTCACATTAAATTGAGTCACATAAAGAATAAATGTTAAGAAAATAAGGTGGCATTGGTTCATGGAGACACTTGGAGGCTTATGGATTCCTTGGGTGGCTAGATTCCCCCACACACTTGGCATGGCTTTCATCTAAATTCGAATCCATGGGGAATGTAATGTTCTTGGAGGGTATTGTGTTTTCAAATAGCATATCATGAGCCAAGGAATTCAAATTAGTAAATGAGAGTAACTCTCATGGAAGAGGAAGAGACTAAAAAACAATGTGTGCCACTTGAAAGGAGATTCCATGCACCATATGACAAATTCAGATCTGATTCCAAACCTATGACAAATCTGACATGACAAGGATAAAAATAGCCACCAATAGTGAAAATTTGAGATTTATAGGCAACCATTCAAATTGGGGAAATAATTGGAGCATGAGGGGAAGACAAGTGTCATAGGAGTTACTAAACCACTAAGATGAGTTGGAGGAAGCATATGGAGGGAAATTCGACCTTAGGAGTCCTCATGAAGCTAATAAAAGGATGTCTTGAGGAAGGAGAACAAATTTTGATCATTTTTTAATTGCCATTTTTCATTTTGGAGAACTTTTGCTTGTCCATTACACGGTGAGTGTTCACTCTCCCTGCTTGTGAACCAATTTCAATGGAGTTGGATTTGTTTCAAAGTGGTTTGATAGAGAGGTAATTTGTACCTCTTATTGGAGCTTAATGAAGGTGTTCTATTTGCAGGTTGAAGGTTCATACAGTTCAAGTTCTCACCTATCTCCCTATTGTCTCATTCCTTCTTCACCATTCCCCCTACTCTCATTGATGGTGCACTTGTTGGAGTGGTGCTTGTGCTTGGTAGAGTCTATTTGATTCTAAATTTTGGGTGTATGATCTATGGCTCTGTACTCTTCTGTCCATGTACTTTGCAACTCAAAATATAAGTAATCCATATGTGAAAATCTTGTAATTCCATGCTATTAAAGCATTAGTCTTCATGTATTTGACCTCTATATTGAATGAGTTGTATACCGGGTTTGTATGAAGGTTTGATGTTTGATGTTTTTGGGGCATAAATTTTTATGTTTTATATGGTATCTATATTCATGTCTTGATATGAACCATTAACTCTGCTTTTCATATGTAAAATTGAGCTAGTTATGCAAATTTCCTTGAAGCAATTTCCCTGAAAATGATCATATGAATGTTACACATTATAATCAGTTTTCAGAGCTAATAACCATGTGTAATGAAATACCTTGATGTTTTATATTAATCCCCATATTCTATTCATAATGTTGGGAGGTTCGTACTTGATTTGGGAATACATTTTGTCCCACACCCTAGGGGGAATTTGACCACAATTTCCTAGGAAATTCACACTTTCTGTCATTAGCCCCAAACCAAGTTGCAGAAGCCTAAATTTTGATAATAAAAAAAAGTGTTTATAGGTCATATTTGGATGTAATAAGACTCAAAAAACCATTACATTTCATATTTGGTACGATTTGGAGTTAGTTGGAACCTCCCATATTCATAACTAGTTAAGCTCGAATTTTACCAAATTGTGCTTTTCTCTGAAAAAAATTCATGTATGGTTCTTACAGTGGTATCATAGAATGGTATTTTAACTTGTTGAAGTTCTCTATTTATGTTTACGAATGATTATCCCCCTCCATTAGAGGCTGAAATTGAAGATATTATTAGTAGAGAAGAAGAAGGTGAAGAAGTCGATTCTGTTTTAGTGGTGATGAATGCTAAACTAGGAGTAGAAGCTATGGATAATAAAAGAAAAATATTTTAAGTCACTCATGAAGCCATATTTTGATGATATTACCAAGCATCTTATGAAAGGAATTGAATGGTTGGCTAGCGAACTTGGGGGTAAGTTGGCAGCAGGAAGTAGTAATAGTTCACATCATGAAGAGAAGAAAACCTACAGGGAAACTATTTTCTCAAAGACTCGAGCTCACAATAAACCCCATGAATTTAAGAATAATACCATACCTACGATTCCTAAGTTTTTTATAGTCTAAAGAAAACCTTGACAGTCCTTATGGCATGAAGGAAGCAGTAGATGGGTGGCGACAACTTAGTGAAGAATGTAGGAAAACTCTACCTTTTGACCAGTTCTTCAAGGTATCTATCAAGCTCAATATGTATGTAGGATATGAAGATAGGAAACCTTTTCTAAATCAGGAGTTGAAGTATACCATAAGCAAGGTAACTATCCCTTCCTTTGGTGGATCTTCCCAAATGTCTTCTAGTGGTTGGATACACAAACTAGATGTGTATTTCATGGGGTGTTCACTAGCAAGGCAATATTATATCACATCCATTCATATTGGGGGTTTGAATACTCCTAAAATTCTCAAAAATATATTGCCTTGTATTAAGGGGTCAAGAGGATTTTTTAATTTGACTTAGTGATATAATATTGGGGGTTAGTTTATTTGAGTGGGTCGAAGAATAACATTCAAATCGTGGGATATATATGTATATATGTATATATGTATATATATGTATATATATAT
>LPNX010262471.1:444681-479150 GCA_001517045.1 Pseudotsuga menziesii
TAATTTCAAATATTTTTTCTATAATACTATCATTATGCTTATGATTTTTTTGTTAAATAGTTTTTAAAAGAAAATATTCATGTTACTATGTTAATCATATTATAATATTATTTTTTGAAATCTAACTCCATAAATCCATGTTAAAAAATACCAAAGAATTTGATTATGTCATTGGATCATATACATAAAAAATTGAGGATTTTTGTCTTAGTTTCATACAGACACCTCTTTCCAAGTAAATAAAATTACAAATATTCCAAAATATAATACTTTTGGACCCAAGAAAAATCAATAACCTCTTGGATAACCAATGTTAAAATTATATGGGACTGCCATTTAATTTACTTTAAGAATTTAAATAGGAAATAAAGAGAATTTGCTATAATTTTCGAATAATTTGGATCTTGTATAGATATAGAAATGAGATTCATTTGTTATGGAAGAATTTATGTTCACTAAACTTGGAATACTTTAAGCATAAGAAGATATCTGCACATAATTTATCCAAACAATAAGAGTGCTATTTTAGCATATTTTACTATGCATGTATTAAAAATCACATACAAATAGCTTTAAAAAAAGGATAGACATTTATTAAGATTATTAAAAATATTTTATGGAGTTTAATTTATTAAGATTATAGAAAACATGAGCTCTCTATGGCTGTAATTGTAGTTACATGATATAAAATTGGTAGATTAGCAGGTTTTGGTGTGAAACATATGCAATTCTCATATTTTCTAAGCATTGCACTGACTATTGTACTATCAGTATTTTACATTCTTTATTACATTGATCTCTTGACTGGGTTTCCTTTTACATGTTTTTCCTTTCCCATTACTATTTCGTTGGGTATTCCACTATCCAATGCTATAAATGAACCAGTCTCCCTTGCAATCCTATTTTGATCATTACTAGCATTATAGTATATTTTATTTATCATCTTGTTTGCTTATACTAAGATGTGTTAGGGATCTTGTTGTTACAACTTTAAAATATGATATAAAGGGGGTGTTGTAAATGGGTTCATAAATTGGATACTTAAAATATCTGGATAAACTAGGGTTTTCTTAATTGGAAAGGTATATTGTTGGGGGGTTCAACAATACAATTTTAGGAAGTACTTTTCAATATTTAGTGAAATTAGGGATACTTTTTAATATCCTATGAATGAGCATTCTACTTCTTGAGGGAGAAGCCAATGATTGGTGGTTCCATGGTCTTAATACCTTGGGTAATTATCATATTTAACCCTGTGAATATTTTTCCAAGGCTTTAGTGGAGAGTTTCGATAGGAAAGACCTTAAAATTCCTTGCAAATAATTGGCACAATTAAAGGAAATTGGGACCCCTGAAGAATATATATTAGAATTTTAAAATCTCTCAGTTATGGTTTCTAATATCTCTATGGCTAGGTTGGTTCAAATATACACCGAGGGGTTGGAAGAACCTTTAAAAGGGCTGGTGAAATCCCACAAGCCAACCACATTGAAGGATTCCATAAATTTGACAAAATATCTACAGCATGTGTTGCCAAGGACTAGGTATCCCCCCAAGCCTAATTTTCCTTCTAAATTCAAAGAAGGGAGGAAGTAATGGAAAAAATACTCTTTTTCTAAGGAGAATAAGGAGGGACCAAGCAAACAAGAACTCAAGAGGAAGAAATGTGCTTCACATGCCAACAACCTTGGGTTCCTGGACATAGGTGTGATAAGGGGAAGGCACGCTACATTGAAGTATTCTCTAAAGATGATGGGGAGGAGGAGCTGGAGGAATAATCAGAACTTGCAGCCCAATAAGAGGGGTATGAGACAGCAAAAAATGGTCATCCTTCTCCCAAAAAAGGATAAGTCATAGTACTTTCATGTGTGCTTAGATTCAACACCCTTAGACTCAAGGGTAATATACAAGGCCAACAGGTTATAGTTATAGTTGATGGAGGAGACACTCATAAATTCATAGATGCATCCTTAGTGGAGAGGATAAATATACACGTTGAAAATTTTAATGGCTTCACACTCATCATTCTAGGTATAAATTTTATGGAATGTACCAAATAGATTCCAAAGCTTCAAGTTACTATAGGAAATCAAATTATTACTAATAACTTCTATGTAGTGAATGTGAATGATAAAAATGTGGTATTTGGAGTCCAAGTGTTATATTCTATAGGGGAGCATACAATTAACTACCAAGTCCCTCAAATGAGGTTCGGAAATTTGGAACGGAAACCCATCTTGCTGAGGGGAATGCACACTTACCCTCACCAAGTGGTGTCTTCTCACGGCATGAGGCCCATATTGAGGTAAGGGGATATTGAATGGGTTGTTGAATGTTTTATCACATCTCCCAAGCCTCACTTCAAGGTTTCGAAACATACAAAGGAAATGAAGTATTTGTTGGTAAGTATGAGAAGGCTTTTAGAGACCTTCCTCTAGGAAGGATGCATGACAGAGGGGTGGAGCATACCATTGAATTATAGATACAGACTCAACTTATCAAAATGTATCCCTATAGACACCCCAAAAGGATTCAAGATGATATTGAGGAGGCCATTAAATAATTATTGGAATTTGGTCTCATAAGACCTAACACAAGCCCTTATGCTTCTCCAGTTATCATGGTGAAGAAAAAGGATGGAACCTTAAGAATGTGCATTGACTTTAGAGCCTTGAACAAGAAGATAGTGAAGAATAGATATCCCATACCAAGCATTGATGAACTCATGGATGAGATTCATGGAGCCAATTTATTATCAAAGATTGAACTTAGATCTCGTTATCATTGATTTCGAATGAGGGAGGAAGACATGCCAAATATTGCTTTTAGATGTCACTATGGTCACTTTTATTTCCTTTCCATTCCTTTTGTGTTGACAAATTCTCATGCAGCATTTCATTCATGCATGAACAATATCTTCCACAAGCAACTTCATAAGTTTGTACTAGTTTCCTTTGATGATATTATTATTTACTATAAAACATGGAAGGAAAACTTGCATCATCGAGAAGTTGTCTTGAAAATTATGCATGATCAATATTTGTTTGCTAAGATGTCAAAATGTCAGTTTGGTTTGACAAAATTTTTGTATCTTGGACACATCATTGGTCAATATGGTGTGATGGTGGATATGGAGAAAATAAAATCCATTCTTGAATGGTCATGTCCCAAAAATCTCACTGAATTGAGACGATGCATTGGGATTTGTACCTACTATAGGAAATTTGTGAGGAGGTTATCCAAACTCACTTCAACTCTCACTAATTTTGCAAAGAAATATGCTTTCCAATGGAATGAAGGGGCTGAAAAATATTTTTGAAAAATGAAGGAGATAATCAGTAATTTTCCTGTTCTTACATAACCCGGTTTTTCTAAACCATTTGTCTTGGAGTGTGATGCATCAAGGGAGGGAATTGGAGAATTCCTAAAGAAAGGAAAACAACCAATAGATTTCTAGAGTAGGAATCTATAGCCACATGAGAATATTTGCTCTATTTATGACAAATAAATGTTAGCCATCATTCATGCTTTGATCAATTTGATACAATACTTGGTGGGAAACAAGTTTGTGGCCAAGACTGACCATAATAGCTTAAAATACTTCCTCACTCAAAAGGATCTAATTGAAAGGAAACAAAAGTGGGTGAGTAAGGTTCAAGAATTTTATTTTGATAATGAATATGTAAAGGGAAAGAATAATCTGGTAGCAGATGCCTTATCTAGAAGACCCTATATTTCTCTAATGGACATTGCAGAACATTGGAAAGTTATATTATTAGAATTATATTATGCCAAGAATAAGTTTGGTTATGAAATTTTTGATAGGACTAGCCATGATTATAGGTATAAGATATTGGAAGGAATCATCTACTACAAAGATAGAATCTATTTGGTCTCGGGTTCAAGCTTGAAGAAAAAAGTCTTGAAGAATGCGCATGATTCTCCTTTAGAAATCCACCATGTGTTCTTCAAAACATATATAAGGTTGAGAGAAAGATTCTCTTGGAAGGGGTTGAATAATGATGTTCTGAAATATGTGAATGAATTCCCAACATTTCAACAAAAAAAAGTAGAATGCATGTTGGATTTCTCTCTCTCTCTCTCGTGCTGGACCCAGGTTCGGTCCCTTTTCTTGGTCAGCACAGCAAAGCCCAAGATATTGGCCCGATGGATTGGAGCTCAGCCAGAAGCACCTACGACATAGATTTTGTCTCACTCGAAATATCTCATTTCTATGGGTAACTGCTAGAACCACGTTTCTGCAGTTTGTGCGAAAGGTTGTTTTAGTACCTTGGCTCTGTGCCAAGCTTTCCAACAAAAGCCGGGAAGGTGGATTACTATTTTGCATGGTAATTCAACTCCAAGATATGATCCAACCCTAATTTATGCGATTTCCATAAACAAACAGTGAACATATGACATAAGCATATTCATTTACTATAATGCAGAAATCATACATTTATCCATTTGCAACATAATAATCAATCAACCATTTAACACAACATTCACACATATATATAGGATACTTCAATCATTCACACATATACACAGCATGTAATGTGGAAACCCATTTGGGAAAAAACCACAAGGTGCTCTTCATCTGGAATGAGGAAATAGATGCACCTTTTGTATGCACAAAAAGCTATAGATTTTGTTCTATATCTTCTCATCTCTCTTTATAGACTTTTCTTGCCTCTCATGCTCTCTGATATTCTCTCTGCTTCTTTTCCTATCCTACTCCTACTTGCGATCCACACACAACTTGGATCAACTCAACCTTATTTGCTTGTCTTTGCACTCAGCTGTAGACTCTATAATCTGATGCACTCAATGGTACAGGGTTCCTTTACCAAAAAAACCCATTACTTTCATCTTAGTTCATCTTAATAGCTTCCAGCATGGATATCCATATAATTATCTACTTGTGTAGCATTGAGTGTCTAACCCAACTACGATTCCTTCATTTATAGCCTCATTACAGAATCAATACATATACCATACATGCTTGTTACAAACTCAATATCGAATTGATACAAACTCTAACAGACTCATTACAAACTCATTTTTAGTCGCTTTCTCATCCGACTTACTATACCCAACCAAAAAGCTATCTTTCCTATTCTAGTATCACATAATGAAATGCACTATCGATCTGAATTACAAATATTATTTCATGCGTGTTGCTTCTGTCGGCTCCAGGCGAGCTTGTACCCACGATCGTTAAGGACTGTCTCTTTCTCAGCGTTATGCCTTACTTCCACTTTCCAACCATTACATTATATGCACACCTACTTCTACTGATATTCTTCGATGTCATATTGTACCTTGTTTTGTCCTTCAGTCATGGCTTGCTTATCTCATGTAGCTTCCTCGTCCTGCACCTTATCTTTGTCTTCATCTTCACTTTCCTTCCTCTGCCTCAACATTCTTCCCTTTCCTTTAATGTTGCTTCCTCTGTCGTAGATCCTTCCTCTTCTCATTTACACTCTTCTTCCATACTTAGGAATAATTATACATGTATTATACCCTTCTATCCCAAGGCCCAATAGGTCCCCAACACTCACTTGTGGCTTGTCCTGAGCCACGTGAACTAGTGCTCCATAAACTGGCTTGCGATGATTTTGTTCTGAAAATCCTCCATGATTTTCACCAACTTCTCTGTCTTGGTGCGCACTTCTTCTTATTTTTTCTGCATGTGCTCCACTAGGTCAGAACCGACATGTTCTGACATGAATATTTCTACATAGGCTGCTACCTTGCGCACCTTCTGGTGTATCCCTGTGCCTCTTTCTGCTTCTGAATTTATGTTGCTTTTGTGTTTTACCGTATGTTCATTATGTGTGTGCAGCTAGCTAGAGGGTTTATTTTCCTTTTGTGTTTGGATTTATGCTCTGTAACCTTTATATCTCCTAGTACCACTATCATTTTGACAACCCCCCATAAGGAAGTTTCATTCAGTAACAGTACTAAATACTTTTTAGACTTGCCATTCTTGTATGCTTTTGGATGTTTTTACCGCTTCGTGGAGTAGGACATAGGGGTAGAATGCAGGGGATGAATAACTTATCGCTAATACTGATGTTATTTGTCTATATTTCTAGCTTCAACCTCCAACTCATCCCATGCTTTTCCTTCCTCCCTTTAGAATATTCTTTGGCATTACCCGTGAGTGAGTATGCGTCATCCGAGTAAGCCTTAGAGCTTATGGTAGTCGCTTATTCCAGCATCAAGTTGATGTTTCTATTTTCCATACTGCTAGTGAGGTGTGTCATCCACAATATGTAGTACCTCCCTCCCTTAAGGTATGCCAGTGCAACACATCTTTGGAATCATCATCACCTTCTATATATTGAGTAGGTTATAGTGATGATGATGATGATGTTGTCTTCTGTTTCTTCCTCTCCCAGTCCGAACATTTGTTTAGACTAGAAGGTCCTAGCAATGGATACCATGCACTGAAGAAATTAATTCTTGGAAAGCATGTCCAAAGGCTTCGACGGGATGTCCTCTAGTATTTGAATGCCTTCCACTACTTCTTCAGTTGTGCTTAACTCTTTTAAGGAAGCATTGATTTTACCGACACCAAAGGGTCTTTGCATTGGCATCTTTAGCAAGATGGTTGGCCCCGCTTTTGCATGGAAGCCTAGAACTGGCTCAATATTCAAGTAACTCCCAGCCGTCAATGGAACATATCCAACAACAATCCTCTTATTTAGAATAGTCATTAGAGTTTCCTCGAGAGGCCCCCTAAGACCATTATCACTGAGACACTTACTCATCATACTTCTCCGCAAGTTTTCATTCACTCTATACCTTGCAACTATTTTGGTGATGGCATTATAAAGATGCAAGCTGGGAATCGACCACCAGTTGTAGGGTCCTTCCAGTAATATGGTTTTCAAATCCTCACACACACCATCATCGAGTAGCATAATGACAACACGAACCATCACGTGGATCCTAAGTCCCACTCCTTATGTGGAGGTGCCAATTATGCCACCCCTTTTTTCTATGACGTCATGATATTAATGGAAGAAATGATCCTCACTTTCCTTGTGACATGCTCGAATTTCCTTATTGTCTATAGATTTGATATTTGGCACCTCAACAATCTTTCCTCATAATTGTGCCAACACGACATTGTATTTAGTGCCATACTTCCCTCGCCACGCCTTCTGTGAGGCTATTCTCTTCTCCTAGCTTTCTTGTTGTCATTATCAGCATCGTCATTTTTTTTAGTCACAGCTATCGAAATAAGGCTTCAACCGGCTCCCCTTGATGTGCCCTCTGACTTCCGTTCCATCCATTTTTTCCAATTTCATTGCTCCTCCATCAACGATTTCCTTAACCAGATAAGGACCTAACCAATGTGTCTTCAACTTTCTTGGGTGCTTGAAAAATTTACTGTCGTACATAAGAACAAGACCTCCAACTCAAAATTGCTTGTTCTTAATGTGTCTATTGTGTCAAACTTCTGCCTTTGTTTCTCGACATTTTGATGGAATCCTGCAATGAAACATTCTTCTTCCAAATGGATTAACTGAAGTAATCTTTCTTCAACAACGTCAACATCTATCATTTATATAATTCCTGCTACACTTAAAATTGGTACGATATATTCCATAGGCATGACAGCTTCATGTACATATACTAACCAGAATGATGTATGGTCGGTTATTTTCTTACATGTTGTGCAATATGCCCATAGCATTGTGGAAATTTTATGGTCCCAATCATCCCTTCTGGTATCGCAAACTTTAATAAGCACATTTTCCATAATCTTGTTAAATGCTTCGACCGCTCCATTGGCTTGTGAGTGATATGGAGTTGTTCTTCTATGCTGTATCTAAAATTCATCAGTTAGTTCTTCAATAAACTAATTAAAAAAAGGTGTACCTTGATCGTTGATCAAAATATTTGGGCACCCAAACCTAGTTACAACATTTTCGAATAAGAATTTTGATGTTGTCGCAGCAGTACAATCCTTGACAGGCACAACTTCTACCCATCAAGTTAATTAATCTGTTGTAGTGATAATATACCTAGCTCCTATGTGCTTTCCTGATGGATTAATAGGCCCCAAAAATCCAACAGCCCATTTATCAAATGCCTGTTACGTGAGTTTTGGAACTAATGGAATCTCATCTCTTCTAGATGTCTTCCCCATTATTTTCCTGACATCACATCTATGACAATAATCTCGAGCATCAGCATGCATGGTAGTCCACCATAACCCTTCCTGTAATATCTTGCATAACGTCGCCTTTCATGCATAATTTCCTCCTGCAATTCCAGCATGGGATTCACTCAAAATAATAGGGCGCTCATGTTAAAAAACATAGAGCCGAAGTATCTCATCTAGGTCAAGTTTATACAAGTGGCCAGCAATTAATTGGAAATCTGCAGCTCATGTTACTAACTATTTATTTTGGGGTGTTGTGAACTCGACCAGTGCAAAACCCGTGGTTAGGAACTGTATGATATCTTCATATTGATTTCCAAAGGCTCTTATTGAAAATAGTTGTGCATCAGGGAAATTATATTCCAGTCTAGTAGGTTCTTCTCCATTCTCTATTCTGGAGAGGTGGTCTGGTCCCAAATTTAATCGGCTTGGTTTAACAATTATCTCAAAGTCAAATTCTTGAAAGAGGAGAAGCCACCGGCAGATCTTGCCCCCAAACACTGGCTTATTGTCAAAATATTTTAATGTTGAATGGTCAGTGTACATTTTAAACTGACCCCCCAACAAATAATGTCTGAATTTTTGCAATGCATATACCATCGCAAGGCCTTCTCTCTGTGTTGTGGTGTAATTATTTTTTGCAGTTGACAACTTCCTGCTAGAAAAAGAAATGGGGTGATCGATTTCTCCCTCTCTTGGTTGTGTTAGTGCCACTCCAAGCACAACAAAGGATGTGTCAACATGAACAAGGAATTCTTTTTTCCAATCTGGAAAGATGAGTATTAGGGCAATGGCGATTTTATTTTTCAACTTATCCAGACATTCCTGGCATTCATCTGTCCACTAAAACTTGGTGTCTTTTTTTAACAATTTCTCAATCATGGTCGTCACTTGTGCATATCCTTTGATGAACTTTCTATAATATCCTGTATGACCTAACGTTGCTCTTAACTGTTTTACTGTGGTAGGTGGTGGTAAATCCAAGATGATGGTGATTTTAGCTGGGTCAACCAAAATCCCACAATTACAGACCACATGTTCTAATAGAGCCCCAAAAGGCGCACACAAAATACATTTTCTCAAATTGAGAGAAATTTGGTACTAGCAGCATCGTTCTAAAATCATTCTAAGACTTTCTATATGATGTTTTATAATACCAAAGACTGTCCAATCATCAAAGTAGACTTCAAGGAATTTATGTATAAACTCTTTAAAAACAGCAACAAAAATTCGATAAAAAATTGCAGGTGCATTCTTGAGTCGAAAGTGAATTACCGTGTATTGGTAGCATCCCCACTCTGTTGCGAAGGTAGTCTTGTAGCAATCTTCTTTTGCAATTATGACCTGATGGTAACCCAAGAATCCATTTGTAAATGAATAAATATCTTGTCCTCCAACATTTTCCAATACTTCATCTGTAAATCGAGTTGGAAATGGATCATGCAAGCAAGCATCATTTAATTTCTGGAGATCAACATAGATCCTGAATTCTCCTCATATTTTCTTGTCTTGTACTAAAATCGGGATAATCCATTCTGATTCTTCAAATGATTCTATTACTCCTGCCTCTAGCATTTGATCCAGTTCAACTTGAACATTTTCTTTGTAACGTGGGTTTAATTTGTAGGGCCTCTGTGTGACCGTTTTTACATCAGGCCTCAAGGGTATCTTCATCTCACTAAGGTCTCCAACTATTCCTTTCATTTCATAGAATTTTGTGGGAAACAGATCCTGAAATTCATGTAATAATTCAGTAATGTTTCCCACACTCTCCTCATCCCAGTAATCTCCAATATTAGCAAACTTTGGGTTTTCCTCGAACCCAATATTTACGTTCTTGATTTTAAGTGGTTTTAGAAACTGGTCAGTACTTATAGCAACTCCCTCTACTATGTGTATACCTTCTGACTTAGTTATATTTATCTCAAGTGGATCATCGTCATCTGGTTCTCCTATGAGATTATAGCACTGCATCCAACTATGTGTAGTCATGGGGCATTGATGAAAGTGCGTTTATGCAACTGGTATTTCTTCAAATATTTTCTCCTTAATGACTTGTAACACAACATCCACAATTGGGTGTTCAGTTTCAAATTGGAACATCTAGGTAAAACTTACAGCTAATATTTCCCACTTAATGGTTCCTTGTCATAGATCTTCTGGAGTGTACCAACTTCTCGGGACCATTTCCAAAGTGTGGATGAACCGGTGAACCCAATCCTATCACAGATATTCTTGCCAAACCATGCAACAGTTCTCAATATGCTTACCAGGATCTATCATTCCTGTGTACTTTTGATTAGAATAACTGATCTCTTCTCCAAATCTGATCTCCATTGGTCTCCTACATTGTGTCCATTCAGAGATAGATTGTTTGTGTGTACCCCACCATCTAGTGGGCATAGCATTCAACACATAGTCCAAAGAGGATAGTCCCTGTGATTCTGTGAATTTCTCTTCAAATTATTCCAAGAAGGATGTAAGGTTAGGTAATCCTTCATATGTAGGCAGCGCGTGTTAGAAAATAGGACCACAGAGCAATAACAGATATACAATTAAATCATTAACAAAATGCAAAACACATTAAAACATTTCAGATAGACACAGAAATAACATGGTTCACCCAAACGATGGGATACATCCACAAATAAATTGAAAGTCCTTTTGTTACAGTCTAGAAAGATGAAGGGATACAGCCTGCAGCAAAACCACTGCACTTCCTCTTCACGCTCTCATAGTATCTCTTTCAATACAATACAATACCATACTCAGTCGTTTTACAATGCTTTCTTTTATAGGGGAAACATAATGGGAAAATTCTAGGGTTAACCCAATACCATGGGTCCGCAATACTGTTGGCCAACACACATCCCCGAACCCCAAGGCAGGGGGAATAAGTGTACAATACACCTGGGGTACAAACACAGCTGAATAATATCTATGGATCTAGAAGATTAGGCTCCACAACCAACAATCTCCCACTCGGAGACTGATCACAACAACTCCACCGCTACTGCACTTCCTGGACTATGCTCTGGACCTTGGACTTGGAAAATTTCTTGTTTTCACCTTCATGCTTGAATGCCAATAGAAACTGAGCAAGAACTCAGTTTCTCTCTGGTTACTCCCTTTGTCAACATGTCTGCAGGATTTTGGCTAGTGTGTATCTTTTCCAGTTTTATCAGTTCTTCATCTAGAACAAATATTATGAAGTGGTACTTGAGTTGTATATGTTTAGTCCTCAAATGAAAGGCTGAATTCTTTACAAGATGAATGGCACTCTGGCTATCACTGTACAACCTACTATTCTCCCACTTCTTACCCAATTCTTCCATGAACCTCTACAACCAAATCATCTCCTTACTAGCCTCTGTAGTAGCAACATACTCTGCTTCTGTTGTTCAAAGTGCAACAACCTTTTGCAGTTTTGAAATCCAACTTACTGTTGTTCCACCTATAGTAAACACATACCCTATGGTGCTCCTCCTGCTGTCTTTATCACCAGCCATATCTGCGTCAACATATCCCTGTAGAACAATGTATGAGCCTCCAAAACATAATGCATGAGAAGTGGTACCTCTCAAATACCTGAGAATCCACTGTACTGCTTTCCAATGCTCTTTACTTGTATTATTCATATACCTACTCACAACTCCCACTGCATGTGCAATATTTGGTCTTGTGCACACCATGGCATACATCAAGCTCCCAACCACTGATGAATAGGGAATCTTGGACATGTAATCTATCTCTTCTTGTGTCTTTGGACACATATCCTTGCTTAGTTTGAAATGGCTGGCCAAACGTGTACTGACTGGTTTTTCATTATGCATTCTAAACCTCTGCAACAACTTTTCTATGTACTCACCTTGAGACAACGTCAATTTGCGATTTTTCCTGTCTCTTGTTATTCTCATACCAAGGATTTTCTTTGTAGCACCCAAATCCTTCATCGCAAATGATTTAGCTAGTTTTCTTTTGAGCACATTTATATCATGCATGTTAGACCCTGCAACAAACATGTCATCCACATACAATAACAAGATAATATATCTTCTGTTATCCATTAGAGGAAATTTGGAGTCTAAAATGAGCCTTATAAGAAAACGTGCCAACAATAAGTTCTTGTGAATTGGAATTCAAGGACCAATAGAATTTCAATAAAATGAGTCAACCATAATGGTTGAATTGACATATTTGTCATAAAAAAACTACTTTTTTTGTTCGTATTTTCGACATACCTCCTTGTGTTTTTACTCAAATTTCGATCGAGAGAGCTCGTTGGATGCGGAATTTGATTCTGCATCCAACGAGTACCCACACTGCATACTTTTAATGGACACGCTACCCAAAAAACAAGAAATACCTGAAAAATGTGATGATGACATATTTCAAAAGTATGCAGTGTGGGTACTTGCTGGATGCAGAATCAAATTCCGCATCCAACGAGCTCTCCCGATTTAAATTTGAGTAAAAACATAGGGAGATATGTCGAAAATATAAACATAAAAAGTAGTTTTTTCTTTCTTCCTCCAAAATTAATAAATATTAGTTTTTATTTTAACTATTATTTTATTATTTTCCTTAGGAGGCCCATTTTAGACCTCAAAATTCCTCTAATGTAGCCTCTTGAAATAAACACTGTGGTCAGAATGACATCTATCATAACCTTATTCTGTCATAAACTTATCAAATTTTAAATACCACTGCCTTGGAGCTTGCTTCATGCGATACAAGCTCTTCTTCAACCTGCAAACCAAATTCTCCTTCCCTTTGACCTCATGCCCTTGTGGCTGCTGCATATAAATCTATTCCTCCTAATCCCCATGGGAAAATGCCATTTTTACATCTAACTGTTCAAGATGCAAATCTTCTACCGCCACTAGACTTAAAATAGTTCTAGTTGAAGTCATTTTAACAACAAGAGAAAATATGTCATCAAATTCTATACCTTTCTTTTGTGCAAACCCCTTTACAACAAGTCTAGCCTTGTACCGCTTCTTTCCTCCATCTTCTTCCTTCAACCTATAAACCCATTTATTCTGCAATGCCCTTTTTTCTGCAGGAAACTTAACCAGATCCCAAGTCTGGTTTCTTACCAATGAGTCCATCTCCTCATCCATGCCTTGCTCCCACTTCTTTCTATTTTCTACCTGCATTGCTTATTCAAAACATTTTGGTTCACCAGAATCATTCATCAATAAATAATACAGTGAAGGAGATAATCGTTTAGGGGGTATACTTAACCTGGTATACTTTCTTACAGTTGCAAGGGTTTCAGGTACCTGCTGCTGCTCTTGATTTTCTGGTGCTTTTGGAACTTCATTTTCTTTGATTTCATCAAGCACTGTGTACTCTGTTTTTTCCTTTTCTTCTTTCTTTCCTTGCAACTAATATTTGTACATGACCTTTTCATTGAATACTACATCTCTACTCCTAATTATTTTGTGATTTTTAAGATCCCATAAGCGATAACCAAAATCATCAACCCTGTATCCAATAAAGGTACATTTCTTTTATTTAGCCTCAAGCTTTGTTCTATCATCTTTATCAATATGGACAAATGCTTCACAACCAAAAGTTCTCAGAAATGAGTATTTTACCTGTTTACCTGTCCATGCCTCCTCTGGAATGCCACCATCCAAAGCACTTAAAGGCCCTCTGTTTATTAAATAAACAACAGTGTTTACAGTATCATCCCAAAACTATAAGGGAAACCCTGCATGCAATCTCATACACCTTGCATGCTCCATGATCATTCTATTCATCCTTTCTGACCCACCATTTTCTTGGGGTGTTCCAGGGACTGTCTTCTCTCTGTGAATCCCATTGTGTGAACAGTAACTGTCAAACTCCTTCCTGCAGTACTCACCTCCATTATCAGATCTGAGACATTTCAACCTTTTTCCTGTCTCATTCTCAGCCAAATATTTCCACTTCTTAAAAGTATCAAACACATCATATTTTTGTCTAATGCAATAAACCTAAGTTTTTCTAGTTGCATCATCAATAAAAGTAACATAATAACGAGAGCCACCAAGAGATTGTACCTGAGCTGGTCCCCATACATTTGTATGGACAAGCTCTAACTTTCACTCTTATTTTGTTTCCCAACCTTGAGAAATCTAACTCTCTTCTGTTTTCCATAAACACAGTTCTCATAGAATTCCAAACTTACCTGCTTCAGATCAGGAAGCAGTTTTATTGAGTGGAGAATCTGCATCCCCTTCTCACTCATGTGGCTAAGCTTATGATGCCACAACACTGCACCTATTTCTGTGGAAGCTACAGAGATAGAATAATCAGTATTATGAGGACATAAATATAACATACCTATCCTAACTCCTTTTGCAATTACCATTTATCCTTTAGTGATCTTCCACCACGTTTCTCCAAACGTAGACAAACAGCCACTATCTCCCAACTGCCCCGTTGAGGTCAGATTTCTTTTCATAGCAGGAATGTGCCTTACATCCTTTAGTAGCCATTCACTTCCATTATTTAACTTAATCCGTACCTTACCCTTTCTAACAATTTTACATGGTTCATCATCCCCCAATAGCACATTCCTAAAATCACCTTGAACATAATCATGAAAGAATTTCCTATGGGATGTAGCATGACATGAAGCTTCTAAATCTACCACCCAGTAATCACTAGTATTATCTAATGCAAGAATCAAAGCATCTTGTAACACATCACCTGCTACATTCACTTCCTGAGTAGTCTCTTGCTGTCTGTCTCCTTCTTTCTTTGGAGCTCTGTAGTCTTTCTTCAGATGTCCTTTCTTACCACAGTTCCAGCAATCTATTTTTCTGAATCTAGACTTGAATCTTCCATTTTTAGACTTGCCAAGATTTCCTAGGCTCCTTCCTCTCTCATTTTGTCTCCCTATGCTCTCCATGGTCAACGCATTACCTAATGTCTCACCTGTGCTTTTTCTTCGCATTTCCTCACTAAGAATAACACCAACAACATCATCAAACTTAAGAGTGTTTGAACTAGGGACAAAGTTACTTACAGCCATGACCAAGCTATTCCAGCTTTTTGGCAATGAGCACAAGATTAGAAGAGCCCTTACCTCATCATCAAATTTCACTTTTACATAACTTAATTGACTGGTAAGTGTATTAAACTCATTTAAATGGTCAGCAACAGATCCACCTTCCAACATCTTCATATTAAATAAACACTTCATTAAAAATACCTTGTTAGAAGCTGAGGGTTTCTTGTAGAGCTTACTCAATGCGCTCATCACACCCTCTGTTGTTTTTTCTTTCGAAATATTGAAGGCCACTAACGAAGCCAGCCATAGCCGTATTGTTCCCAGTGCCTTTCTATCAAGAACCTCTCATTCTCCATCCTTCATAGCCGTCGATTGTTTTGCTTTTCTGCCCAACGGTAGGTACAGATCCTTCTGGTATAGATAGTACTCCATTTGCATCTTCCATAACTGATAGTTTTGGCCGTTAAATTTCTCAATCCTAAACTTTCCTTCTTTCGCCATTGCTCCCACTTGAACCAGGAACCCTTCTTTCCTGCAAGTTTACCAACCAAATAGACCTTTTGGCTCTGATACCAATTGTTAGAAAACAGGACCACAGAGCAATAACATATATACAGTTAAATCATTAACAAGATGCAAAACACATTAAAACATTACAGAGAGACACAGATATAACGTGGTTCACCCAAACGATGGGCTACATCCACAAAAAAATTGCCAGTCCTTTTATTACAGTCCAGAAAGATGAAGGGATACAGCCTATAGAAAAACCGTTGCACTTCCTCTTCACGCTCTCATAGTCTCTCTTCCAATACAATACAATACCATACTCAGTCATTTTACATTTCTTTCTTTTATAGTGGAAATACAATGGGAAAATTCTAGGGTTAACCCAATATCTCGGGGGTGTTGCCCCCGAACCCCTTTTTTCTGGGTGCTACCCCGAACCCCAAGGCAGGGGGAATGAGTGTACAGTACACCTGTAGTAGAAACACAAATAAATAATATCTTTAGATCTGGAAGATTAGGCTCCACAACCAACCGCATGCTTTCTTCGGCTCCTACCCTTTGAACAACTCTTATGATTCTCGCACATCTGAGCATGGAAACTTCATGCAGCCTTTTCTACTAATTTTCCATAGCATTGTTTGAGTCAAACGTGCATGAGATTACACTCCTCCAACCTAGGTTTCCATCAGTTGTTGGGTTAATATAGTATTCCTTCTAATCCATGATGTTGTACAGTTGGTTCAGATAATTGTCTTTCCCTTGGTTATGCACACGCTTGACATATCACTGTCCCTCAAGCGGATCAATGGGCGCAACCACTCTTATTTTAGAATCTTCGAAAGACAAAATCCTTTTCTTGAAGTTTATAATAGTTTGGTTGTCTATTTCCCAATCAATTCCTAGAAGTGCAGGATATGGGTTTGTTTCATCAATAATGTCGATAAATTCGAAGTCAGCATATGTTCTTAAGCCTTTGCCTTCCACAGGTACTTGGGTTAGTTTACCGATTGGTAGAACCTTCGAATTGTTTGCAAATATTAGTTGAATAGGAGACTAGTCTAGTCGTAGCTTATTCATGCTCTCCCATGTCTTTCTTGTCAATATATTGACATTTGAGACCAAGTCTAATATGATATAGTCCATATCATAATCTCATATCTGCAAAGTCATTCATAGTTCTTGGTCTGTATTCAGTTTTCTCCCGATATGATTCACTCTTTTTTAAGGTCGCAGGTATTCTGTGGTTTTTTCTATGAGTGTTTTCAGTTCTATGACAACATATTTATCATGGATTAGCACTAAAAAACTTTTGAAAAATTCTTTGAACTTACTAACCTTTTTCATGGGCGGCTTCCTGATTAGTTGTTCAAATCATTCGGGCATAGCACGAACTTGTCCAAATGTCAATGGCTAATTGGGATCGACAAAGTCCTGTCACACCTTCAAGAAGACTTCTTTCTCTTGTTGGACATCTAGTGGAGATTTCTCTTTTGCTGCAGGTTGCACTTGCAGTTGTCCTTGCAGTGTATTTTGGTTTGCTCGCATCGCAACACCTCCTCTTATGACTACATCAAGGTTGGGTTGTCTTGGTTCGACATATATAATTTTAATATTTGGATTGGGGTTTGGACTCAGATTCTATAATGGGTTGGGGTTGACAATAGTTCTAGCCTGCCATTTCGCAATAAGTTGCGAGCACTGTTCAACAGTGTGATAAACTACTTTACAATATGTACAATTTTTTGTAGGACTTTGACAATCTCGAGGAAAATTTATTGGCTTCCCACAATTATAACATATGATTTGGTCTCTTCCTAGACAAAATCCTCCTCTTGGTTGTTTTCCTCGACCTCTAAAATTCCCACCCCCCCTTTGAGGAGGGTGTTTTTTTGTTGAGGATACTGATTCTGCTGGTATTGTGGTTGAGGATATTGTTGTTGTTTATATTGCAAAGGATGATACTGAGGGTGTGCTTGTTTAACTTGCATTTGTTCATCATTTTTCATTAAGTAGGTATTCATCGTCTTCTCTTGCAGTATTTGAAGTGCTATGCAGTCTTTCTCATCATGACCTACTGAGTTACAAAATTTACAATACATACTAGTGGGTGCACTCACAATCTTCTATAAGTATAGGCATTCCTCAGACTTGTGACCTCTAGTCTAAAATATTCTACACCAAGGCATTCCTTGGTTGTTTAATGGGTTCAACGCACCTGCTGCAATATAGTTCATCAGCACCAGGAAATTATCTTTATGGTTTCTATCTAATATACACCTTTTACACCATAGTTCCTCCTAAAATTCCTTGGCTCTTTTAATTTCCTAGAGCTGCATCATAAGATTGGCCAGCTGTGAATGAATTTGCATCATTCCCAAGCTAGTGTCCCCAACTGGAGAGGATTCTAACTTCATTTCTATTTCAAGATCCTTTGTTTGTGACACGATTTTCTATTGCATCAACGGTGTTTGGATATGTGGTATCAAGGCAGAAATAAACCATTCCTTGTGTTGCACATCCAAAATTTGGAAACTCACTTTGGCCATTAATGTCTTAAATCTCTGGTCAAAATTCGAAATATATTCTGGCGGTAGATGCTTAATCTCTTTGATATCAGTGATGCATTGTGATTTGGAATTCATCTTTTTGAATTCATCTATCAACCCAAATCGAATCTCATTGAGTGTTTTAGGGAGCACTCCTACGAGTACTATGGAAAATTTCATATACTAGTCCAGTGCATGACTTCATAAAGTTGTGATCATCTATTCTTTCTTGATATTTTCATCTTGGATATGTCGTACAGTCCAGACAGCATCAAAAAGAAACCAGTGATTCTCTGGGTCTTCCAACCCATTTCCATTGAATATTGAGAGCTTAATGTCAGCTCCATCCATTGTATTTACTAGTGGTATAGTCGGAGCAAAATTTGGACTAGTCGAACTTCCTTGTCCACTATTTATAGTGTTTGTAGTACTTGTATTTACATAATTACTTGGAGATAGGTCTGGAATTATTACCTTTGGTATGGTAGGAGAGTTGTAAGCACACTCTTGTTCTAGGGCTTCAGTCGACTCTTCTGACTCCTCATCACCTTATGATATCAGCTAATATTATTACTCTTCGTCATAAGATCCTTTGTCTAAGTATGATTCAAACTCATAGCCTTCTTCTTCTCGATCTATGCTGCAACTCCCTCATTCTAATAGAGTTTTCCTTCTTTTACCATATCTAAATATTCTTCCACTTCTTAAAAATCATGGCTAAAGTTTATTTCCACTATCTCCTGAGAACACCTCACTCTAGGGTTCTGCTAAGACATAGCCACCCTTTGCTATTCATTCTGTCATTCATAGAATTCCTTTGTCACATAAAATCATTTTTATCCACATCTTTAAAGATGATAGATATCTGCTACGTGGTCTTTGAATTTTTTTCACTCTGCCTCATTGTATGAGGTTATTATGTCAACATCAAACTCAGTGATATATCCTTCTAAGATACTATCTACCCAAAAGTCTACAACCCTTGATATATGGTTGTTGACTCCTTTCAGCCGCTCAATCAAGAAAGGAGTCCACTCTTTTGGTTCTCCTCCTTGAAAATTCTTTTGTTGGGTTTCCAACTTAGAGAACCACTCATGCAATACGATGGGAAACTATCGAAAATAAAATCTCATAAATGTCTGAATAGATGTACCAGACCAACCAATCTATTGGGTTCCATTGATATCCTTCACTTTCTTCTTATGCAAACTCTATCTCTTTGAAATCCACCCAGTCCTAGATTTTACGATTTCATGGGATGCCAAAACATATTCCTCACCACGGCACTTCAAGGTCCCGACAATGGAACCATTTGTTGGATTTCTCTCTCTCGCTCTCTCTCTCATGCTAGACCTAGGTTCAACCCCTTTTCTTGGTTAGCACAACAAAGCCCAAGATATCGGCCCAATAGAATGGAGGTCAGCCGATAGCACCTATGACACAGATGTCGTCTCACCCAAGATATCTCAGTTCTATGGGTAACTGCCAGAGCCACCTTTCCGCAGTTTATACGGGAGGGTGTTTTAGTACCTTGGATTTGCACTAGGGTTTCCAACGAATACTGGGAAGGTAGATTACTAGTTTGCATGGTACTTCAACACCAAGATATGATTCAACCCTTATTTATGTGATTCATGTAAAAAACAGTTAATAGACGGCATACGCATATTCATTACTATAATGCGGTAGTCATACATTTATCCATTTGAAACATAATAATCAATCAGCCATTTAACACAACATTTACACATATATCTAGGCTAATTCAATCATTCACACATATACATATCATGCAACATGGAAATCAAATTGGGAAAAAACCACTAGGTGATCTTCATCTAGCATGAGGAAATAGATGCACTTTTTGTCTGCACACAAATCTAGAGACTCTGTTCTATATATTTTCTTCTCTCTTTACAAACTTTTTCTCCCTCTCATGCTTTCTGATTTTCTCTCTTCTTCTCTTCCTATCCTACTACTAGCGATCCACACATATCCTAGATCAACTCAACCTTCTCTGCTTGTCTACGCACTCAACTGCAGACTCTCTACTCTGATGCACTCAGCAGTCTAGAGTTCCTCTACCAAAAAAAGCCATTACTTCCAGCTTAGTCTAGCTTAACATATTTTAGGATAGCTATCCATATAACCTTCTACTTGTCTAGCATCTAGTGTCTAACCCAACGACATCTTGGGTCCCTTCCTTTATATCCTCATTACAGATCCCATACATGCTTGTTACATACTCTATATCTACTCGATACAGACTCTAATGGACTCATTATAGACTCCTTTCCAGTTGTTTTCTCAGCCGACTTACTATATCCATGCAATAGGTTGTCTTTCCTATTATAATAACACATAACAAAATGCACTACCGTCTTGAATTACAAATATGCCTTCACATGTGTGGATTTTGTCGGCTCCAGCCGAGCTCGTACCCACGATCATTGAGGACTATCGCTTTCTCATCTTTATGCCTTACTATTACCTTCCGGTTGTTACATTATCTGCATGCATCTCATAGCTTGTTATGTCATTTAGTTGCAACTTACTTATCTGGCGCATCTTCCTCGTCCTACAGCTTCTCTTTTTCTTCTTCTTCACTTCCCTTCTTCTATCACAACTTTCTTCCCTTTCCTTTGATGTTGCTTCTTCTGTCATAGCTCCTTCCTCTTCTCCTTTATGCTCTTCTTCCATACTTAGGAAGAATTCTACATGAATTCTTTCCTTCTGTCTCGACACCCAACAACGCAATCATCCATTTAGTCTATTGTATCCATTTCCTATACTATAACAAAAATGGGAGAGAATTTCCATGAATTTCATCACTGGTTTACCCAAAGTGCTTGGTAAGGCTTTCATATTTGTAGTAGTGAATAGATTCGCTAAATTTGATCATTTCTTTTCTATTACTACATCCTTCACTAAAGCACAAGTGACTGAGCTATTATTTAGAGAAGTTTCAGATTGCATGGGATTCCCAAGAACATTGTTAGTGATAGAGACAACATATTTTTGAGCGAATTGTGGAAAGAACTCTTCAAAATGGTGGGAACAAACTTGACTCCTAACACAATTTGTCATCCACAAATCGATGGACAAACAAAGAGGGTAAATTAATGGTTGGAAGGTTACTTGAGGAACTACGTTAGTGGGCAGCAAAAAACATGGATGAAATGGTTTCATTTGGGTGATTTTTTCTATAATACTACTTTTCATATATCCATTGGCATGTATCATTTTAAAGAATTTTATGGTTATGATGCATCTAAGTTTATTGTCCACATATTTGGTGATAGTAGAAATCCAAAATATAAGGATTGGTTTGAAGAAAGTCAAGAGATTTTGAAGGTTTTGAAAGATAACTTGTAGGTTTCCAAAAACCAACAAAAATAATATGCAGATCAGTATAGAGTGGAGAGACATTTCCAAGTGAATGACTTGGTTTATTTGATTTTTCATCCCTACAAACAAACCTTCTTAAAAAGTTAAAGCTTCAAAAGCGCTCAAACCAAGGTTTTATGGTCTCCACAAAGTGGTTCGAAAAGTTGGAGAAGTGGCATATGAATTGGAACTTCCAGAAGGAAGTAAAATCCATAATGTATTTCATGTTTCATATCTTAAAAAGGTGATATGGAAGCATATTTCAGTTTCAGAAACATTACATCCCTTGGATGATGAAGGACAACTCATTCTCATTCCAAAAAGAATAGTGAATACAAGGGAAAGAAAGCTAAGGAGCATAACTATAAAGGAATACTTGGTACAATGGAAGGATTTTCCTAGTGAGGAAGCCACTTGAGAAGATGAACAAATTTTGAAGCATCCAAAATTGGAATTTCTTGAGGACAAGAAATATTTTGTGGGGAGCATTGTCATGTCCCCATCTAAATAAGACTACTAACAAATAATGTTTCGCCAACCTACTAGTGCCCTAAGTTGAGGTGGAGGCATAGAATTTTGTAATATGGGAGATATGAGACCCAAAAGGACCTCAGTTTAGCATATTCACATTAAATTGGGTCGCATAAATAATAAATGTTAAGAAAATAAGGTGGAATTGGTTCATTGAGACACGTGGAGGCTTATGGAGTCCTTGGGTGGCTAGATTCCCCCAAACAATTGGCATGACCTTCATCCAGATTCGAATCCATGGGGAATGTAAAATTCTTGGAGAGTGGTGTGGTGTCAAATAACATATGATGAGCCAAGGAATTTGAATTAGTAAAGGAGAGTAACTCCCATGGAAGAGGAAGAGACTAAAAAGACAATTTGTTCCACTTGGAAGGATATTCCATGCACTCTATGACAACAAATGATGGAAGATTCTATGACAAATATGAAAAATTCAGACCTGATTTCAGACCTATGACAAGGACATGACAAAGATAAATATATCCACCAATAGGGAACATCTGGGAGTTATAGGCATCCACTTGAATTGGGGAAAGAATTGGAGCATGAAGGGGAAGACAAGTGTCATAGGAGTTACTAAACCACTAAGATGAGTGGGAGGAATCCTATTGAGAGAAATTCGACCTTAGGAGGCATCATGAAGCTAATAAAAGGATGTCTTGAGGAAGGATAACAACTTTTTATCATTTGTTAATTGTCCTTTGGCATTTTGGAGAGATTTTGCTTGTCCATTGCACGGTGAGTGTTCACTCTCCTTGCTTGTGAGCCAATTTCAAGGGATTTGGATTCCTTTCCAAGTTAGTTGATGGAGAGGCCATTAATACATCTCATTAGATATTAATGAAGTTTTTTAGTTTCAGTTTTAAGGTTCATACAACTCGAGTTCTCACCTATCTCCCTATTCTCTCATTCCTTCTTCACCATTCCCCATAATCTCATTGATGGCACACTTGTTGGAGTAGTGCTTGCACTTGGATGAGTCTATTTGATTCCCAGTATTGGGTATATGATGTATGGCTATGTACTCTTCTATCCATGTACTCTTCAACTTGAAATCCAAGTAATACATATGTGAAAAGATTGCAATTCCATGCTATTAAACCACTAGGTTTCATGTATTTGACCTCTATATTGAATGAGTTGTATACCAAATTTGTATGAAGGAATTTATCCGATGTTTGATGTTGTTGTGGAATAAATTTTTATGATGTATATGGTCTCTATATTTCATGTATTTATCTGAAACATTAACTCTACTCTATGTCAAAATCGAGCTAGTTATGCAATTTTCCTTTAAGCAATTTCCATGAAAATGGTCATATGAATGTTGCACATTATAATCAATTTGCAGATCAAGTAACCATGTGTAATAACAACCCTTTATGTCTGATATTAATACCCATACTTTTTTCACAAATTTGGGAGTGTCGTACTTGATTTAGGAATCCAATTTGGCCCTCACCCTAGGGGGGAAGTTGACCACAAATTCCTACAAAATTTGCACTTTCTATCATTAGCCCCAAACCAAGTTGCAGAATCCTAAAGTTTGATCAAAAGTGTTTAGTGGTCATATTGGTATTTACTAAGACTCACCAAACCATTTCATTTCATGTTAGGTACTATTTGGAGTCATTTGGAACCCCCCATAGTCATGACTAGTTAAGCTTGAATTTTACCAAATTGTGTGTTTCTCCAAAAAAAATTCAAGTAGGGTTCTTACATGTTAAATAGATTTGGGTTTAAGATAGATCTTTTCTAGTGTAAACAAGATAAATAAAGGCAATACAAAACCTAAGTTCTAGCACACTAGCACACTAGCACAAATGGAAATCTAATCCAAGTATGGAGCATAGAAAAGTAACCTCACAACACACTAACTATGGAGAGGCTTGTGGCCATAGAGTCATACCAATGCATGAGTGGGGATTCCTTACTCTCTTAAGGGAAGTTTAGCTTTAACCAGATACCTTGTGCAACCTTGGTGGCTTCTTCTTAAATGGATTGTTTTTCCGTCCTAAAGGATGACCATCCTAAGTTTTTCGAATTTAGATAAGTAAATATATTTTAATGAAAAATGTAATCATAATTTCTTAATATTATTGAAACTAAATTGAAATTTATATTTTTAAATTGAAATTTCGATAAAAATAATATAAGAATATCTACTTTTTATATAGAGAAGTGAAATGAACATTCATTTTAAAATTATTGTATGAATCCATATTTATTAGTTTTCCTTCAAAATTATTGGATTATTTAATAATTCAGTACGTTTATATTTATATTTAATGTAAAAATACGTATGTATTAAAGTAAAGAGATGAGGATAAGACCTAAATGTGTGTATTTTATGTCTAAAAGGTGCATAAATTGGAATCCACTATTTGCTAATTTTTGTTTTACCAAATAGGCATGGATGAAGATCAAGGTAGTGTTAAACTTTTCTAGGCATTGGATTTTTGTTTCTTATGAACACAATTGGGAGTTTTGGCTAAATACTCATTCTCAAAGTGCCTTGAAGAACTCCCAATTTATATATCTTGAAAGATTTGGCTACATAGAAATATGGTTTTATTTGAAGATAAGGTAAATAATATAAATTTAGTTGTTCACAAAGTGCTTGAGGATTTCAAAGAGATTGATGGAGATGTCATGTCTCCAAATAATAGAATTGTCCAAGAGTTGTTTTAGGTAACAAACTTCTATATTGGATACTTGTTAGGGTTTTCCAAGGCTAAGTATGTGGAGTTTGGATGTCTTTACTAATTTATGCAAATCACTCTTTCCAGCATAAGATGGGTGCATCTACCGGAACACACACTAGAGTGGAATTTGTAGCCTTATGGGGAATTTTATTCTTTATTATTTCAAAGGGCTTGAATCAACTTTTGGTGTTAGGGGATTCAAAATTTATCATTGATTGGATGAATGTAAGACCAAGGCTCAAAGTAATAAATTTGTAATGGGGACAAATAAAGGTTCATGATCTCCAAGAATCATTTGTGGACATTCAGTTCATACATGTATACAAACAATTTGATACATGAGCATCCTTGTCCTTGAGTGATCCACATCAACCAAAAACATTTAAATTATCGGTAGGTAGAATGTAGGGTGAATAAGGTAGCTACAATTCTATGGTTGTTAGTCCATGGAATTGAAACTATATTGTTACTCCATGCTGCAACTTCATGTTGTAACTAGTGATGTAACTCCACACATTTTGTGAATACTATTTTTATTCCATGTTTCCATGTGTTGCAACTCCCAAGTAGATTGTTGTAAAATCATGCTGCAACTCTGTGTTACACTCTTTCACTGCTCCATGCAGTCCAGGAAGATTTGTACAAAGTGGTAGGCTATCCACCATAAGGGGGAATGAATTAGGAAACATCTAGTTAGTTCAACCACCGTGATTGTTCAACTTCAGCAAAAAGGGGAAAAATGAGTTGATAGGGACATGTTGTTAAAAGGAAGAAAGGAAGATGAAGATGGGGTTTACAACACTAAAGAGTTTAGCTTCTAGAAAGGGTTTCCTGCTACAAATCAGGATTGGGACTCTAGATTGTCCCAGATTTCTCTCAAGGAAGAGGGGTTTGAATTCAATGTGGCTCAAATCATCCACAGAAGAGAGGATTTTGTTCATAAAGACTATGTCATGCAAATGTTGTTGGCAATATCTTAGTGAGGAGTAATTGTGTGGAATTCAACCACCATTGTAAATCTAGAGGAGTCTGAGACCCTATGAGTTGGTATATTCTTGTGTAGTTTTGAATTTAATCGAATGGAATTAGGGTTTTAACTCTTTTCCAGTATTGTTAGTTGTTTTGTTCATTTTCTTTCCATTATGCATACAATTTCTAAATCCCATGAAATAAATAGGATGTGTGTCACTTTGTGATAGGAAACATGGGTTCTATAGTTGAGACATGGTTGTGTTTCCCCATGACTACGTCAAGCAGTATTAGAGATGATTTTTAGATCTGGGTTGAGAAGGATGGAGAGATAACATAATGGAGTTTCAGCTCTAGTTGATAAGAATTACAGAGATATCAAAGAGTTATTTAGGATCATGGAATTGGTTCCAAGATATTTTTCCTTGGTAGAGATTGTGGTTCCACGAGATCTAAGAGAAGGTGATTTGACAAGTGTGATTGCTAAAAGTGAAGATCATGGGAGACAATGCTGGTGAGGTAGGTTTGTAACTGGTAATTCAGATTTAAGACTACAAGTCAAGATGTGTGAAAACAACCATGAAGAGGAACAACCTAATAAGGTGTGAGGAACCAAGGGAACTAGGGAATCAGTGAACCATAGAATTAAACACTCAAGAATGAGTGTTGGTGCAGAGGTTCTATAGGATCTAGAATGATGTTTTGGTAATTTAGAGTTCCCAAGATTGTGCCACGAGGAGGAAACATATATGAAAATAATAGAAGTTATTGCTTGATAAAGAGAGAGTGAAGAAAAGTCTATAAGAGGAAAAGTTTACAGAGATAGGATATTTCCTATGTTGTGGTAATATGCAAGAAAAGAAAAGAAATGATAACCGACAAAATTTAAGGATAGAAAGTAAATAATAATGATGTTTGAAATTGTTAAAGTGTTGGCAAATCCTTCTAAGAAGAAGAGGTCTACAAAAGACAAAAAGTCTGAAGATTGATTGATCCAAGAATTAAAAGAATGGTTGAATGTTCTTGAGAGTAAATATAGCAAGAAGACCATAGAAAAGGATTGGGAAGGATGATTAAAGTCCATAATGGAAAGGACACATCATACACCAATAATAGAGGAGACATATTTGTCTCGGAGACCTACACAGATGAAAGAGGTCAAGAAGAATGAAGAAATCCCTAGTCTGGGTATTGATAAAGATGGCATAAATAGAATTGAAGAGCCTGTGATCATATGTTTTCATGAAGAAGAATACAATGAGTAATGTGTACTAGAGGTGCTAAGTGGGAAAAATGGGGAGGAATTAAAGCTAGAATTTCTTGGGAGAACCTGAAATTTCCCTAACTCGTGTGATGACATTGTTTTTTTTGCAGGTGTGAAAGGAAGCAATGGAGAGGATGACCTTATAGGTCATGAGGTTGCTAATGAATCATGATACAAGGATTGAAGATGGAAATGTGAGAATTGAGATATTATATATTATAATATATGAGGAAACTCAAGAAGATTCCACAAAAGATAACCTCATGGGTTATGAATATTCAAATGACAAGGAGAAAATGACCATCCAAGAATTCCCAAGAAAAGAATTTGAGCTCGAATTTGTTGAATCCCAAGAAGAAATAGAGAATAAATTTGTAGGAAAATATAGACAAGTAAGTTTGGGTTGGATTTTGAGTTCTGAAAAATGATGTTAGAGATGATCTTAAATATCTTGTTGATGATCAAATAGCAGAAACCATCCATGAGAAAATTGCAGCAAATTATCATCCACAACTTGTAAAAGAATATGTGATAGGATTAAATGCACAAGAACATATTTTATAAGATATTGAAGGATACTTGTTATGACAAAGAATTGGAAAAGCACAAAAACAAGTGAAGAACATAGGAGATGATGAATACAAAGACATGTTGAGATTTGAAGAAATTATTCAGATAAATGTTTGCACAAGGATGATTGTTGATGAAGGTATGTCATGTGTTGGATTGTTTTGTTTGATGACAATGAATAGTGAAGGGAAGATAAATTTTGCACATGAAGAATACTTGACTGTTGAATCTGGATTGAGGATCATAGGTGAACAATTGTAGTAGATTGTGGGACATTTGTGATCACAAGGAAAATAACCCATGTTGGAAGGGGTTATCTAGGGAGATAAACGACATAGGACTTGGCACAAAAAGAAAAGGAGATGGAAATGTTATGTGAGAATAGAGGATATCCATAGAGGCATGAGTTTGTCAGCATTAAGTTTGGTGGGAACAATGCAGTAACAACGTGCATTATTGAGTGGATGGTAGTCTTGTTTTGATGGAATTAGAACGAAGGAATTTCAGTATGACAAGAAGGTGTATATCTTAGATGATGGAGGAAAAGGTTGAAGAAGAGTCAACCTGAGAAAAAGAGAATTACAAAAACCATGATAATTGTTGATGTATTTGTAACTTCAGAATGTATTCACTTGTATATTTTATGTATTGTACCCTGATGTTTATTCCGGGAAGTATATGTAATGTAATTGAGTCATGTCATGCCCCGATGTTCCTATTAGGAGATTCAATAATGTAAACAAGTCATGTAAATTAATAGAGGGTAACCCTCCTTATTGATCTAGGGTTAAAGTCCCCACAGTTGTAGGGCCCTAGGGTTATTAGACTCTCCTAGAGAAGTCGGCCCTAGTGAGTTATTGTCAAGTCAGGAATTAGTATAAATAGAGAGTGAGCCTCTCTATTTATCACACATTCACTCACACTCTGTTGTAGCGCATAACTGAGAGAGAAGAAGAAGTTGGGACAAGAGAGAGAGAGAGACTACTACTGTCGGGAGATCATCTTACTGATTTGGATTTTACTTTTGGTGCTGAATCTATCTCTGAGGAATTTGTGGGGTTTTCTCCTTTATAGTTTCCCCAAGGAAAATATTTGTGTCTATTGTCTATTGTGTTTGATTGATGTGCTTGTTATTCTCTTAGTTAAAGATCCTAAGATAATGCTAGCTTGAATGATAAAAATCTAACATGGTATCAGAGCTAACTTGAGAAGAAGACACTGTGCAGCTACAGAAACTAGGGCTTCCTATTTTTTGGATCTCTCTCCATAGATTTTTAGCAAAATAAGGTTGGACTGACTCTCCTATCTAGGGCGCATCTTTCTGTCGAAACAGAATCTAATTTTGAGCATTTTCAGTTTTTGACTCGACACTGCTGCCGAAAATTAGGGCTTTCCAAAGAAGTGGAATTTTTGAGTGAGCCCAGGCCTGGATTGATCTCCTCCCCAAAATCAAAGTTTAGAGATCAAGATCAAAGTTTTTGGTTGGGCAGAACTCCGGGAAATTCAAACCCTAATCTGCTCCTGAACCAACTCTAGGGAGATTTAGCTCTAGATCCAGTTCCGACATCTTAACCTAGTAAGATATAAATATTTTATATTTCCATTTGAGGTTCTAAGTTAATATGTCTCATCATACCAAGCTTGATGAAAAGCTTGAGGGAGCTGATAACTTCCGAGCTTGGAAGTATAGGATCTCTGTGGTCCTAGAAGAAAATGAGTTGGACTCTTACATCAATGAAGAGGTTCCAGTACCAGAGGGATATGAGGCTAAGGCCTTACACAAAAAGAAATTGGTCATGGCTAACAAGATTGTTGCTTATTCAGTAAAGGATCACCTCATACCATAGGTGTCCTCCCTAAAGACACCTAAAGCTATGTTTGATGCCTTGACCAAACTATTTGAAGGGAAGAACATAAATCGAAAGATGACTCTGAGAAACCAATTGAAGAATGTAAAGATCCAGAATGAGGAAACCATCTATTCTTACTTTACAAGAGTCTCTCATATCAAGGAACAACTTGAAGTAGTAGATGAAGAAGTAGAGAATGCAGAAATTGTGATGACCACCTTGAATGGCCTCCCTATATCATGGGACTCCTTTATTCAAGGGATATGTGCTAGAAAGAAGCTAGTCAAATTCAGTAAACTGTGGGAGGAATGCTCATAAGAAGAATCTCGGATAGTAGCTCGAGAAGAAAAGATGGGAAGTGAAGATAAAGCTCTCACAGTACACTCCAATAAAAGTAGAAGAGACTTTCATCACCCCAAAGGTAAGTACTTCAAGAAAAAATATAACACTAGAATATCTAACAAAGATTTATCTAAACTCAGATGATATACATGTGATGAAAGAGGACACTTTTCTAGAGATTGTCCTAGAAGCAAAATTAGCTCTCAGAAGAAGAAGGGAAATAAGAGAAGACATCATGCTCATGCTGCAGAGGATGATGAACCTTCCAAAAAGAGAATCAGACAAGAAAGTGATGATTCTTCAAGTGATGAAGAATATGTTTTGATTTCCGCTCTCACGGGAACTATCACACATGGAAGCAATGATTGGCTTATAGACAGTGGGGCTTCCAAACATATGATGGGATTCAAAGAATATTTTATGAAACTATCTGCACATGAGTCACCTCACAAGGTGAAACTTGGGGATGAATACCAGTATCCAATAAAAGGTAGTGGTGAATCCTCCTATAAGCTAGACTCTAGAAAGTATATGAAGATGAAGGATGTATTGTTTGTACTAGGACTAAAGAAGAACCTCCTCTCCATATCTACATTGGATGCAAAAGACATGAGGGTTGCATTTGTAAATGGAAAATTTCTTATGTGGCCAAAGGGAAAGACTATTGATGATGCAATGGTGATTGGGGAACAAGAAGGAGGTCTATACAAATTGAGGGGCCAACCAGAAAAAGCTTTGGTTCATAACTTAGTAGAACAAAATGAACTTTGGCATAGAAGGCTGGCACATGTGCACTACAAAGCACTACCACTTGCAAGCAAAGATATTGAAGGTCTTCCAGAAATACAGACAAAGCATGATGGTGTCTGCAAAGGATGTGCAAAAGGAAAGAACACAAAGAAGACATTTCCAAGTGGTGAGAGCAAGGCAAAAGGAATCTTGGAAATCATTCCTTTTGATGTATACGATCTGATGTCATCTAGTTCATTAAGAGGGTATGTATACTTGTTTCTTTTACTGATGATTTTTCTAGGAAGATGTGGATATACTTCATGAAGAACAAAGATGAAGTATTTAGTAATTTCAAGGAATTCAAAGCCTTGATCGAAAACCACACAAAAAAGAAGATCAAGACCTTTCGATCAGATAATGGTAGAGAATTCACATCAAATGAATTCAAAGAATTATGCAAAGATTCGGGGATTAAGAGGGAGTTAACCACTCCATGTAATCCACAACATAATGGGGTTGCAAAAAGAAATAATAGAACGATCATGGAAGCTGCAAGGGCCATGCTTCATGATCAAGATCTTCCCATGCATCTATGGGAAGAAGCTGCCAGAAAAACGGTGTATGTACGGAACCGTACTCCACACAGAGTACTCGAGAATAAGACACCTAAAGAAGTATTTTCTGGCAAGAAAATAGAAGTCGTCCATCTTAGAATATTTGGCTATCCTGTATACATACACATTCCAAAAGAAAATAGGACAAAGTTAGAGCCTTCTGGAAAGAAGGGTACAGTGGAAGCTCGAAAGATTACAGAATATACTTCCCAGGATTCAAGAAGATCAACATAAGCAGAGACGTAACATTCGACGAAGATTCAGCTTACAACAAATCCAAAAAGAGACCAGTTGAAGACTCCGAAGAAATAGAAGTACCCAGAATTCAAGATACAGCTATGAACGATACAAATCAAGACGAAGATCGAGAAATATAAGAACCCCGGGAACCTGTAGATCCACCCCAAGAGAAGAATCCTCATAAGAGGAAACCTGTATGGGTACGAGAGGCTATCCAAGGTGCAGAAAGATATGGGGCTCTAGAAGAAATACATAGAGAGAGGAAAAGAACTAGGTCCTGCTCCGGTTATGTAGCCTTGTTATGTGACATCATTGATAAAGAACCTTCCAACTATGAAGAAGCGACAGAAAAGAAAGAATGGAAGAATGCTATGATCGAGAAGTACCAGTCGATCATGAAGAATGATGTCTAGGATGTTGTCCCTAGACTAGAGGGGAAGTCTTTCGTGACTTCCAAGTGGATCTACAAGATCAAGCATGTTGCAGATGGAATCATAGAGAAATATAAAGAAAGATTTGTGGCTCGTGGCTTCTCCTAGAAAGAAGGAATAGATTATGAAGAAACTTTTGCACCTATAGCCAGATACACTTCCATTAGATCAGTACTTGCTCTGGCTGTAGTGATGAAATGGAAGATACACCAGATGGATGTCAAGATTGATTTCTTGAATGGTGTAGTGGAAGAGGAAGTGTATGTGGAGCAGCCACTCAGTTTTGAGACACATGATAGGGAGACTAATGTGTGTAAATTGAAGAAATCCCTGTACGATTTGAAACAGGCACCTAAGACATGGTATGATAGAATTGACAGCTTCCTATCCAGTTTGGGCTTTACCAAGAGTAAAGCAAATTCCAACCTTTACTACAAGGTTGAAGAGGGGAACCTAGTAATACTCCTACTGTATGTAGATGATCTGTTTGTAACAGGTATGGATGGGTTGATTGCTGATACAAAGAGGAAGCTTGCTGCTGAGTTCGAAATGAAGGACTTGGGTATGATGCACTACTTTCTAGGCATGGAGGTGTGGCAGAATGCAGATGGAATTTCCCTGGGACAAGGGAAGTATATAGTAGAGATCTTGAAGAGGTTCGGGATGATGGACTACAAGTCCATGACCACACCTATGGCATCGAACCTAAAGCTATTTAGTGATGCTTCATCAAAAGTGGTTGATGCTACGATGTATCGTCAAATGATTCGGTCCTTGATGTACCTGACGAATACGAGACCAAATATTTTCTTTGCTGTGAACACATTGAGCCAGTTCCTGACAGATCCTCGACATGTTCACTTGATTGCTGCAAAGCATATTCTGAGGTACCTGAAGGGTACAGTTGAATATGGGCTCAAGTATGAGGCGAATCAGAAGATTAACCTAGAAGGTTCTGTTGATTCAGATTAGGCAGGCAGTGCCATTGATAGGAAGAGAACTTTAGGGTGTTGCTTCAGTATGGGATCAGGTGTGATCTCTTGGTTTAGTAGGAAGCAGTCCCGTGTGGCACTAAGTACAGCTGAAGCAGAGTATGTTGCAGCTTGTTTGGCTAGCTGTGAGGTAGTGTGGCTTAGAAAGATACTATCTGATTTGTTTGATCTCCAGTTGGATGCTACTTATATATATTGCGACAACCAAAGTTGTGTGAAGTTGTCTGAGAACCCGATGTTCCATGACAAGTCAAAGCATATCAAGATCAAATATCACTATATCAGGGATATGGTGCATAGAGGAGCAGTGAAGCTCTAGTATGTTGTGGCGAACGAGCAGATAGATGATGTGTTGACCAATCCATTGGCCAGAGTGAATTTTGAGTACTTCAGGGAGAAGCTTGGTGTTCTCCAGATCGAGGTCTCTTCCAAGGGGAAGTGATGAGTCTGTGAGCCCTTCTGACATGTTGAGAGGATTGGTTCCTTCCATGGTCAGATGTAAGTGCAGAGATGCTCTAATATGATTGTGGGTTGTGTTACCACATGATCAGTGTAGAGCCATTCTGATGTGATTAAGGGATGTGTTCCCATATGATCAGATATAAGTGCTGAAGGCCATTCTCTAGGAGAATGGAGGCACCTGGTCAGCTACCAGGAATACTCAGCCTAGAGCTGAGAGCCATTCTGATATGAATGTGGTATTGGCTCCCACATGATTAGATATAAGTGCAGAGCCTTTCCCCAGATGATATATGGTCTGTCCTATCATGCCGACGAATGTAAGTGCAGATCCTTTCCCCGGATGATAGATGGTGTGTCCTATCATGCCGATGGATGTAAGTGTAGATCCTTTCTTTGGATGGTAGATGGTGTGGCCTACCATGATAGTAGATATAAGTGTTGAGTCCTTCCTTGGATAGTAAATGGTGTGTCCTGCTATGCCAAAGGATATAAGTGTTATGCCTTTATCTAGATATTAGATGGTGTTTCCTACTATGCCAGTAGATGTAAGTGTAGAGCCTTTCCTTGGATGATAGATGGTGTGTCCTATCATGCCAGTGTATGTGAGTGCTGGGCCTTTTTGACATGGTGGTGGATGTGTTCCTCCCATGGTCAGATGTGAGTGTTGGGCGTGTCTTTTTGACATGGTTGTTGGATGTGTTCCTCCCATGGTTAGATGTAAGTGCTGGGCGGGCCATTCTGACTTAGGGTCAGATATAAGCATTGAAGAATACCTACATGGAGGCTAGGCCTACAACCAGCATGAAAAAGGGCTGGCTCTGTATAACTTCCTATGATGAGAAGAATCAAGAGATAGCACCTGTGATGATGATCCAGCAGAGATGATCCATATCTAGAGATGATCAAGATCCAGTGATGTTCCAGATCCAGTGATGATCTAGATCCAATGATGATGACCCAGTGATGATCCAGTGATGATCCAGATCTAGTAATGAAGATGACTTGAAGATGAAGATAACTTGATGATGATCTATGTAGCTAGGGTTTTCACCCTAGCTTGTGCAGATGAGCACCTACTAAGGAATCTGGAATCCTTAGTAGCAGTTCGATTAAACTAAAAATAAACTGGAAAATAA
>LPNX010262476.1:1905-12255 GCA_001517045.1 Pseudotsuga menziesii
TTCATAATAGACTTCTGAAAAGTAGAGTGTCGCACATCGGCGCAATCAACGTTAATAGCGTAAAGTCGCAGTGGTAAGGTATCGCAGAGAAGCGATATCGCATCGGCAGAGGAGCTGCGATGCGAGATACTGCGAGCTGAGGGCTTAGCGTTGAGGAGAGGATAGGTGTTCCGCGGTGCGCAGAGATGTGGTAAGGATTGGAAAGCTGCGAGTAAGTGGAAGTTGTGCGACGTGAGAGGAATCCGAGCAGCTGGTGCGGGGTTGAGCATCGTTCGAGTGAAAGTGCTGCGAGTAGAAGGGGACGTGCGATGCGCAGAGCTAGTCGACCAAGTGGCGCACAGGAGAAAAGGAGAAAGAAGTAGGATGTCTAGAACCTGGTCCAAGACACTTGAGTCTTGGCCAACCCATTAGATTCACTTCGGGTGAGACTTCAGATCGCTTTACGGTCTGTTGCCGAAAGGGCCAGTGAGTTTGGGGTGTTGTTGATTAATTATAGTAAACCCGGGTCTGCCCATGCAATCAACATCTTCTCATGGCTAAAATGGAGGATTCAAAATCTTAGAACATCAAGCTTCAAGGAGCTAAAGAATCCCTAACAGATAAAGACGTCGGGGTCTTCGATATTATCATTCTTGATGGTAGTATAGAAGTCGCTCAGGCTAAGTTTAAATCTCTCTAGTCACAGGGAATTGACCCCCATGGGGTGTTCAGTTCCTTCTTTTTCTACTTTTCGGTCAAACAAACCCCTAGCTACCTTGAGTTTATAAGATGGTGCGCATAGAATTATTCCCAGTCTGAAGTTATGATTATGGACACATCTAGGTCTAGGATACTGTGTCCCATCAATTCCCTCAATATCTGAATCTCTCTGTCAATACCCTCTGAGTTTATCCAACTGTCTAGTGAATATAATGAAGAAGAGATACTTTGTTTCTTTCAAGAATCCTCAGATGAACAGAAATACACCTTCCTCGAAGCTTGTTTAAAACCTGACATCCAGTTCTCAAACCCTCCTTTCCCCATTGATTTCAACCTGTTCAATGAAGAAACTCAGTTTGTAATAACCATAGCGAGCCAATTTTTAGGTCTGGACTCAAACCAGTTCATCACTGAACCCTTATTGAGTCTGATTTTTACCCTTAGTTCAAGCCAAGTAGTGTTAGGAATTTCAAGTCAGTCTTCGCCACTTTCCTGTATGTAGTTCGACGAGTCCTTAGCCAGAAATATAAATGCTCAGCTGAGTAATTTTAGTCAGTCCGGGACCTTCAAGTTCCAGTTTGTTCTTATGAAAATGTTTTTTTATTTTTAATGATAATGACATACAGCTCCCTGAGATGTTCATGACAAGAGACATGCACAGTGACTATGGAAAATTCATGAATTCCCTCATGGCTCCAGTCTATGAGACCCTCTTTCAAAAGAGGCTATCGAGTGTCTTACCGGAAATTAAGAGTATGCTGCAATCATCTCCTGAAAGGAGAGTCAGGGATTGCTTCCTCTCAGAGAATAGTACAGTGATCAGGGTCTATGGATTTACTCACCGGTCGTACGTCCTCCTAGAATTTCTGATGCCGAGGCTGTTTGCACTGGAACTAATCAGATAAAGGTTGGTGGCCGAAAATGAACATTTTATAAGTGCCAGAAAACATGGAGACATTAAATTTCCATGGGCGGTTGGCCCTTTCACTCTAAAAAAGAAGTTGGATTTGCCAAAGGTTGAAAGTTTGCTCAAGGAGAAATGGTTTGACATGGAAGCCGCAATTGACTAAAACTTGCATCACATCATCTCCGACAAAAGACAAGCAAATAAGAGACAACCCTTCACACATGTCGAAGTGGCGGGCCTAGCAGAAAGAGCGAATTGGACGCAGCACCCTGGAAAAATCAATTCTGACAAAGATATACCAGAAAGGCCGATATTTTATGCTTTGTTGAAGAGTCCTCCTCAACCATACCTCTGCTGCATTGTGGCCGCAGCCACGTAGATTACACCTCTAGGCAGCTTGTCTAATAAGGAGAATAAAAGGGAATACTCATAATCCATGGACGTAGAAGAGGGAGAGGCAGCCTAGACACCTAAAAAGAAAAAAATGGAACAACCAAATGAAATCACACCAAGTGCCAGTGTCAAAGGAAAGAATAAAATTGTGAAAGTCAGGGGTCCATCCTTCGCGATTCAGGAATACACATTCAGTGGTGTTACCAAAGAAGCGGCAGGAAAATATAAGTCCAAAACCAAGCTGCTAGAAAAATACAGAGAGGCTGGTAAAAGGGACTTTGAAGAAAGGTCGAAGTTAAGCGAAGAGGTGGACAAACTACCAGGCCAAAAGACCTCTTTGGTGACAGTCAAAGACCCTACCAAAGGCACGCCAAATTTGGATGTGATCATGGGTGACAAGGTGTTGGAGTTAGAAGTAGATCCGAAAAGAGTCCCTAAAACTGACACAATTAATTTGCATCAATGGATAAGTGAATACCTCTATGCTGATGTACTCCAAGCGGCTTTACAAATATCCAAATTGGCGACTGGTAAGAAAAGAGTAGAAGAAATAATCTGAAAGGATAGAGTGGAAAATAAGGCTCACCTGGCACAAATGAAGAAGCTCCAAATGGATCTATCTATAGCGGATAGCTCGTGGGATAAGGGTGTTGTCACTCAAAGAATACTCAAAGACAAGGAAGGTTCTATCCAATTACTGAAGAAAAAGCTAGAAATTCCTTCTACTCAGCTCATTCAGACAGCCGAGTTGACTGAAATAGAAAAGGAGAAAGAGACCCTAAACACTGATTTGGTCAATTATAAAGCCAAATTACTCATACGGGAAGGGAAAGTGGTGCAATGGAAGGAATATGCAGAGCTTTGGGTCAAAGAAAAATGGGCCTTTGAAATAAGTCAAGCTGAATTGGAAAAAGAGTTAAAAGAGTTGAAGGAAAAAGCTCAGGAACATCCAACGCCCACGACCCAATCACCCAAAGTGCCTGAAGCATCCGAAGTACCTGGTGCAGACTCATTATCCCAAGCTATGTCCCAGGTAACCCTCGAGACTATAGAGATCATCAGCTTGATGAAACCGAATCAAGACTTAATGGAAATGGCTAATGTCAAAGAAGATCTAAAGAAAAAAATAGAGGAGCGTTGTAGGGAATTGGAGAGGAAGAACAATGAATTATCAAAGCTGGTATTAGGCCAGGGGGCTCTGGTAGGATCAAGGCACCTCATTTGGGACATGATTATAGTGGAAGCAAACAAAGTGCGCCCATACTTATATTTTATCCAAGATAAGGAGAACACCATACAAGCAACCAAAAAGCACATCCAAGCAACTCAATGCGACCTGCATAAAAGACCTTTGGACATAGCTAAAAGCGCGATTAAATTCTTGAATAATTTAACAAATGGGACATCACACGAGGGAACATTCAAGATAGGATTCCCACCATCACTTGGGCCAGAAGGGCGATTCACAAACACCTCCATTTAAATATGGTCGAGGCAAAGTGGAATTTCATGCGCAAACAAGCTGATGATTTTGCCGAGAAGTTCAAACCTCTAGTCCAGAGAGGGCTCCCTTTATTCTGGGAAGAGAAGGGACCCATGTTATCCTGGAAGGAGTATTACGATAGGTTGGTCGAGTGCAGGAAGGACCACAGACAATTCGAAGATATGACTCAACAATTGCTTTTAGGCGTGACCGTGATCAAAAAATTGTCTGGGGAGTTTGAATTGTTATTTGATTTCAAAACTTTGTGCGCTAAGTTTCCAGCACCTTCACCATCTTCCTATCTGGAAAATATAGAGTTAGGAGTGTTGGCAAAAGAAATGGTTAAACTAGAGACACTGACAGCTAACCAATGGAAAATGATCGAGAACTACAGCAAGTCCGAACAAAGGTCACGCCAAGGACGATGGACTCTAACGACAACCAGAACTCGGGGCACGGCTGCGGAAGAATTAGGAGAGCGGGAAGTTTGAAGACTTGACATATTTTAGACCCAGTTGAAAACCTCACCTCCATCATTTTCTGTTTTATCATCACCCATGGAAGGATTCCATGATACAATTTGTTAAGAAACTATTGCTAATTTTGTAACTGATTTGGCCCTGTTTCAAGGTTGGTATCGGGGGCCCAAAACACTTTAAATAGGCTCCTCACAGAAGGAGAAAGGGTTGGTTGGTTTTGAATTTGCAAGACTATTGTGTTTGTAATACTTTTTGATTAATATACAGAGCCAAATGCTGGTTATATGCATTTTACGGGAATTCCTGTGTGTTTCCAAATTACAGTTTGTACTTTTCTTTTCTCATGTGCATGTTATTTCCAGTGTTTCTTTACATTATGTTTCTCTTCATGTCGTAGACTTAGTGTATAATGGATAGGAATTCATAACCATATGCTCTTGGCATTGTCTCCGATATCCACTAAACATTTCTTCCAAAACTGGTGTGGAATTCATCCCCGCGGTGCTCCACGTTAGCGAACTGTCATCTTTCTGTTATTACCACCAGACGCCAACTATAACGATAGTGATCAAGGCACTACCTTGCTCCTGTAAGCATTTTCCCATGCAAACTGCTCTGTTCTCCTATTATTTTTGACTCCATATCCTGATAGCTCTTCCTTTTGTCTCCAACCACCAATGCTTGATACTTATCTTGTGACATTATAAATCTTGCCTTGTTATGTATGTGTGAGAGATCCCTCTCTGAAATCAGAGGATCCAGCTCTGTTTTCTAAAGTGGTTCTGATGTTACCTCGGGATTTGCCTTCCTGCAACCTTGGGTGCGATTATGGGTGCTAACACCCTGTTCCCAAGCCTTTGACCCTCTGTTATGAGGTCATGCATTTAATCCTTGGGTCTGCCAAAGGTCAAGCTCCCCATAGAAGGCTGGACAAGAAGTGGTCCCTCTAGTTTTTACCTGCCTGGATTGTTTCAACAATTAAAAAAATGCTTATGACCGCCTTCTTGAAAGGATTCGTTGTAGTGAGAAATACAATTATGTCCATATAAGGAAGCTTTGAAGTAGATTCTCCACTAATGTAAATTCAATAACTTAATGTTTATAACGTAATATATGTAACTGTTGTCAATTCAAAATGTAACTATTGTTAGAAAAGGAAGGCGGAAAGATTTAGGTCTTGGTGATTTATAGATGGATATGCCATAAATTTCTTGAAGGTTTATACTTGCAAAATATGAAGCTTACATGTGGAATCATTTCCACTCATCCCTAATATTGAGGATAGTATGAGAATCAAAGCACGACGATTTGGGTTGGAATAGGTGGATTTTTTCGGCACAATTTTGAAAAAATATTATCATAATTTTTCAAAATCCAGGTTACAGTTGCCAAGTTCTGGAATTTTGGATGACCCAGGGTTTCTGAGGGTGCTGAATCTATTTCTATCATCAAAATTGTGATTAAAACAAAATTAAATTCTAATTTTGCAAAATAAAAAATGTTGAATTCTATTTAAAACTGATCGTTGTTCCAAATCATAAAATTTGTGGACAATTTCTTGAAAATAGTATGCCAATTGTAATGTCCCGGTTTTGACCCCGTTACATTAGATGTATACGATGTGTATTTTGTAAATGATCATGGTGTGGAGCTAAAGGCCAAGGCCCCACCGTGGATCGGTAACGCTATGTTTTGGATTTAAATTGTCACCGATGGTATATCGGGGCATGCGGCACATATTAAGTTTCAGCATCATGTAAATATGCATCATAATTAATTAAAATGGACAAAGCTGGATAGTTGCATGCCCAGGGGCAGCAAGGACTATGAAGTTAATCAGCTGCTGTGTGGAAAAGGAATTCCACGAGAAGATGAGGGGTTTGAAATGGAAGTTTTCATTAAACCCTGTCTTTCTAATTATAACTACATTTCCTAAGTTTATGCTTGAAATGCATGAGGGTATGTATTGCATGCATAGGACATTGCATGTTGGTAAGAACATTGGAAATTTTATATATTATAATGTACCACTAACGATGATCATTGCTTTGATGTTGGCATTAGTGGAAACACCAATGATGACATGGACCCGGATGAATATGTTGCGGATGCTGATGAATGAGACCAGCAACCCTATGGAGAAGGGATAAGGCAACAAGTCCATGACAAAAGTTGGTGAGAAAATGTTGCAATCTCCTGCAAGGACCAACCAAATTGGTCATGGAAAGGGTGTAAGTACGACCCATGCAGGTAAGAGTTTGCTTATGACAAATTCCATGGATTGGTCCAGGTAAGAGACCTCATACCATGTGAATATGGGAATGTAGAAAGGTGTCATGCCTATACATGATTAATGATATTGATTATAGTAATGCATCCTATATGAGGTAGCTATGGTTAGGCCATGGTATGGTTGAATGCATAAGTATTCCTGAATCAATGCAAGGTAGCGTTGAATGGACATGCATTAAGAAGATTTTATGAATCTTGTTGTTATGCATTGAATGTATGCCTATGAAGGGTGTGAATGACTGACTGCATAAGTGTAGGTGAAATGTTGTGATGTATGGCATGAATGCATTGAGATGAGTGCATGTGAAATTATGAATAACTAACAGCTGAAATGATGAAATTAATGATAATTCTGGAACCATTTCAGAGGTTGCTATGAATGCAGGATAGTCATGATCAATTGGCTGCCAGAAATACTCTATTGGAGAGCAAGGTGGTATGAATGATACGCCTGTGAAGTAAGGAGTATCTAACCACTTCATTTAATTGCATGAATGATATGACTATACCTTGCAATGTTAGTGTAATAATGATTGCATGAAGTGAATGAGTTCGGTATATACTGAAGTGACTAACCTTTGAAGTATTTGAATTTTATAAATTCTGAAAATGCTTCAGTGACGGTTGTAGCAATGAGATAGTATACACATCCATACTTACCAAGTGTTTGGTTGATGGAAGCTCATGTTTCAGGTAGATTATTTTAAGAACGGCATCGAGAGGTAAGATCCTGACCAATGCTGGAATCTACCATTTATGAGAGCTTGTTAAATTTGAATTGTGAATTTCAAACATTGTTGACCACTTATAGTCACCATTGGCTTGCACAAGATTGTGTTTGGTTGGTTGGAATTCATGTTTCAGGTAGATTCTTTCCAACATGACAGTGAGAGGTACATCCCTGACCACTGCCAGAATCTACCATTTATGAGAAAAGTCTCATGGTTGTAAAAATTAGTTGGTACAGGTTGTTAAATTCGAAGTGTGGATTTCGGATTTAAGAGGTACTAACGGCTACTAATCATTGTTGGCTTGTGTGAGATTGTGTCAGGAGGGACACATGGTAAGTGGGTAATCATGTTATGATAGTAAGCATAAAAATTATAATGGGCATAGTAATGCTGCTTACAAGAAACCCACAATTGAGCAAGTCAATTTATGTAGTAGATAGAATTGCAAAATTCTTGTTGAATTCAATTGCTGATGTCATTGCTTGGTTATGGAACGATCAATTTGGATTGTAGTATCAAGTGATGACTGACTGTTTGTCTATTTGATGAATGTGTCAGGAGTACACACTGCAGGAAGACCATGTGTGATGGCCTGCAGAAGCCAAACTTCATGGGAAGGTTTTCCCTTATCTTGGAAATGGGGTTCGGGTGAAACTCCATTAGACATTTTGAAAATGTCTCATCTGCACTGCATGTTTGGTGATAACGTGAGTGAGATGGTTTGGGTTATGTCAGTGGGACAGGTGTGAATATGAAATGTAAATAGGAAGCAAGGATGGGGGCTTGGTTTTCTTAAACCTGGTGATTGGAAACCACACAGACAGAGCTAGAGGGCTGGCTTTCTTCTCCACAACCCCGGGATAGCACCAGAAAGGAATGCAGGGCCTGAGGGACTGTGTAGCGGAGAAGGGACTGATTCCTTGTGCTGGGTGTGTGTGTGGATGTTATAGAAGTCAAGATAGTTCTGGTGTAGGTGTTCCTAGCTCTGCAGCGAGCTCACCAGCTTAGCATTCAGCTTTTCCCAACTCCTGGATGGTGCCTAACAGATCTAAAGGCATATTGCGACGGAAAATGGATAAGTGTTCTGTAACCCTTGCTATGAATATGCATGTCTAATTATTAAATTCCATATGTAGAACATGTTTTGATTTATTTCCATGATGACCGATTGCTTGAGTATGCATAGGGCCTACATGGCACACACCGGAAGAGAGTGCACACTTTTCCGATGTCGAGTCATGAAAGGGTTTTCAATATTGATTACACTCTGGGGAGTGGACGCACTCCTGGTGTCTCAATATTTGATAGTGAATGATATGAAATGTGATTACAGTTTTAGAGCAATGATGTTGATGAGTTTGCTTGTATTGCTTGTATTGCTTGTGTTGACAGGATAAAGGTAAAGGTAAATGGTTGATATAAGTGTATTGTTGATATAAGTGTATGTTGGTATAAGTGCATGGCGATATAAGTGTATGTGTCATTGTTGACATAAGTGTATGATGGGCTGTTATATGCCTAAGGATCCATAGTAGATCCTAGACCTGGAAATGGTCATGATAAAGTTCCAAGCCCAGTTGACATGGTTATGTACTGGCTAGACATTGATTATTTGATGATTGAGGAGAAGCCGACGTGCTGACCTAACATCTGAGTCCATAGGTGATCCCAAGGCTTGCAAAGCGAAGCAGGATCCTGTGGACGAACGAGGAAACATACAATACCGATAAGTATTGGATTATTTTGCTTGTGAATATACATGTGTATATGATTTGGATATGATGTTTTAAGCTCTTGTTCCAGAGATAAAATTAATGAGAATAAACTAAACATGTGAATTTATTCAATGTTTGAATATAGGTATCGCTGGAAGCGAGAACTATGAGAGCGTCCTAGAGGTGCATGTGGACATATGACTGTCCTGGAAAGCTCGGAATGAGCGGTAATGAAAAAGGTGCTAGTAAGACGAGGGAGTCCTAGCAGCCGAGACAAACCATGTGGAGAGACTCCATGGTTTAGAGGTCTGGAATAGACCAAGGACACTAAGTGTCATGACCAAGAAGGATTGGTCCAGCATTCACGGTGAAGTGAAAGAGGCTGAGAGCATGAAAATCCACTATGATGGCGAGGGTTCCAGGATGGAACAAAACAAAGAGGGGAAAACCTCTTACTTCTCTCTCTTGCCTTTTGATTATACATATATATATATATATATGTTTATGCATTGTGAAAACAAAGGATTGTTGAATGCATGTATGATTGAGAATGAAATGTGTGTATTTGCTTAAAGTAAATTTGTGAATGCTGGAATAGTTAATTCCCTGCCCAGGGATGGACATGAATGAGCTCATGTGCCTGTTGGGGAAAGGCATGAAAATATGAAAGTCTCCTTGATGGAACTTGAACTGTCATGCCAATTGGGTAATTAACTAACTGATTTTGATATCTATGTTATGCTTGGTCTGATAGACTCTCAATGGTGCATTCCACAGGTAAGAAAAGTGAAACTAGGTGGTGCACATTGATCATGGCAGCAGGTCAAAAGTTGTTGGACTTGGCTGGAAGTCTCCTTCAAGTGCTTGCCAAGACCCAAGAAAATCTTGGGGAGATGCTCAGGATACAGAGAAGGCAGAGTGAAATGAACCACCAGATTTTGCAAGACTCTATTGGTTTGCAAAGGGAGGTGAAAAGCCTTCTGAGAGCAATCGGCAAAGGAAAGGAAGGTGGATCAGCAATGGGACATTCGTCCAAGCGACCCGATAAGAAACGGTCCAGGCATGAAGGCTCAAAGGAAATTGAGCAGGTAAAGATGAAGCAACCAGTGAGATGCTGGAGATGCGGAGGACATCATTTACGCCGGGACTGCCCAATGGGGGAACATGATGAGGGCAATAGCCGCAAAGTTCCTAGACTTCAGGATCAGCTGGAAGCTGAGAACCAGTAGGAAAAGTCCATGGAAGCCGAGAGGCTTGGTCGTGAATGTTCAGAGTAGATGATTGAACGTGGTATAGATCTGCAATTTTAAAATTTTGATGTGCAATTGTATATGTATTGTATATATGTAATGGAACACCGAGGACGGTGTTATTCTAAGGGGGAGGGGAATGTCATGTCCCCGGTTTCGACCCCGTTTGCATGATGTATATAATGTAAATAATCATGGTGAGGAGCTAAAGGCAAAGGCCCCACCATCGATTTTGTTGTGTATGTTTCGGCGATAGAGGTAATTGCCGATGGTATGTCGTGCTATCCGGCACATTATAATTCGGCATCATGTAAACCCGCGCATCAATTAAAATAAACCACAACCAGCTACGGCAGTGCAACGTTGAATGAAAAGGGCATGGTTCCAAAGGATAAGGGGTG
>LPNX010262476.1:27405-43784 GCA_001517045.1 Pseudotsuga menziesii
AGTTCCTTTGGAGCTTGTGCGTAGTGACTTGTGTGGCCCTCTTCCATCTGCATCCTTTTCTGGTTTCAAATATTTCTTAACTTTCATTGATGACTACTCTAGACGCACTTGGGTTTACTTCCTAAAACTTAAGAGCAAAGTATTTAACATGTTCTTGGCCTACAAGGCCCTTGTTGAAAAACAATCTGGTCATCAAATTGTTCAGCTAAGATATGGCAATGGAGGAGAATATGTTAGCAACAAGTTCACTACTTTCTGCATTGAACAAGGAATCCAACAACAACACATTGTTCCATATACACCACAACAAAATGGTGTAGCTGAATGGAAGAAATGCACTTTAAAAGAAATGGCTAATTGTATGATCCAATCTAAGGGACTAAATATTCAATATTGGGATGAGGCCATAAATTGTGCAAATTACATGGTTAATCGCACACCCACTAAATTTTTACAAGGTATAACACCGAAAGAAGCATGGAGTAAAATTAAACCAAATGTAAGTCACTTTTGTGTGTTTGGTTGTGAAGCATGGGCTCACATTCCGGATGAAAAACGAAAAGCATTGCAGCCTAAAAGTGAAAAGTGCATATTTGTTAGATATTTAGAAGATGTAAAAGGTTATAGACTTCTTCAGCCACAATCTCATGATATAATCATTAGAAGAGATGTTAAATTTGATGAAAATCTCTTGGCCTGTGAGCCTAACTTGGTGGGTGTGCCATCTTTGGCCTACGAGCCTGATTCAACGATTGTGCCTTCTTCTTCTTCTTCCAACTTCCTTGACAGGTTTCCAACTCTAGTTTTTGATGATGACAGTGAGCATGAAAATCCACCTCTACCTTCTCATGTTCCTCCATTTGCACCAGCACCAATACTCCCTCGATGGGTCCATTCAACATGTGAAGCAGCTAGTGATCTTGCCGGTGATCCTAGAGATCAATGTCGAACACGCTTAGTTTCAACGAGCCTCTTCTCTTTTGGCTCAAGTTTCCAAGAATCATGATCCAAAAACTTTTGCAGAAGCTTCAGGAAATCCAGTTTGGGATGCAGCTATGGATGAAGAATATTGTTCCTTAATGGCAAACAATACTTAGGATCGTGTTCATCTTCCAAAAGGAAGAAAACTTGTCAGATCTAAATGGGTCTACATAACTAAGTATGCATCAGATCGAAGTGTTGAAAGATTTAAGGCAAGGTTAGTTGCCAAAGGTTTTTCCCAAGTTGAAGGGATTGACTACAATGAAACCTTTGCTCCTGTTGCAAAAATGAATTCCATCCGCCTTGTTCTTTCCCTTGCAGCCTTACATAACTGGGAAGTCCATCAAATGGATGTCAAGTCTGCCTTTTTACATGGTGATTTACAGGAGGAAATTTACATGGAACAACCTCCTAGATATGTTTAGGATAACTCTAGCCTTGTTTGTCTCCTTAAGAAATCCTTATATGGCCTTAAGCAAGCTCCTAGAGCTTTGTATGCCAAACTGGATAGCTTTCTCCTTGACACTGGTTTTTCTAGATTACATTCTGACCCCAATGTCTATACCAAGAAAGTAGGAAACCAAATCATCATACTTGTTCTTTATGTTGATGATCTTATCCTTACTGGCAGTGACCCTAAACTTATAACCCATGTGAAATCCAGTCTTACGCAAAATTTTGAAATTTTAGACTTAGGACATTTGCATTAATTTCTTGATCTCCAAGTCTTGCAAATAAATGAAGGAATCTTTCTTTCCCAGTCTAAGTATGCTTGTGACACTCTTCGTCGCTTCCACATGGAAGATTGTAAACCAACCCCTTCTCCCTACCAGTCTGGAGTCAAACTTTCTGCCACTTGTACTTCCCCTGAAGTAGATGCCACCTTGTGTCGTCAGCTTGTTGGTAGTCTTTTTACTTTACTCATTCTCATCCTAACCTTTCCTTTGTCGTTGGTCGTGTTGCCCGTTATATGAAAACTCCTCGTGAAAGTCATTGGAAAGCAGCAAAAAGAATACTTTGATATATTCGAGGTACAATTTGGTTTGGAATTCATTACAGTACAGGGGGGAACCTTTGTTGGTTGGTTTCACTGATTCAGATTGGGATGACAATCCTGATGATTGAAAGTCTACTATAGGTTATGTTTTCAGTCTGGTATCTGGACCTGTCACTTGGGCTTGTAAGAAACAACAAGCTCTTTCTCTTTCTTCAGCAGAAGCAGAATATTGAGCCGCAGTTAATGCCAGTTAGGAAGCTTTATGGCTTCGACAGATCCTTTCATATTTTGGATTCGAGCAGCAGCAGCCTACTCCACTTTGGTGCAACAATCAAAGTGCCATCAAGCTTGCAAAAGATCTTGTTCTACATCAGCGAAGCAAACACATTAAGCTACACATGCACTTCATCAGAAATCTAGTTCATGATCGTGTTATTGAAGTGCTCTATTGCCCTACAAATGATCAAGTTACAGACATATTCACCAAGTCTCTTACAGAAGCAAAGTTTTCTAAACTTCGGTCTATGTTAGGAGTTCAAGAATGTGTCCTTAAGGGGGGGTAAGCTCTAATGCCTCCTTCCTTCTCCTAATAGTGTCACTTTTGTAAATCCTTCAATCCTATCCCAAGTTGTTCTTAACGGGGGATGTTATGATATTTAGGCACTTAGGATCTAGTTAAGATCAACTTGTGTAATATATCCGTTAGGTAAAAGTGTGTTTCTTTAGTATGCATTTGTAAATATTCTAATCTGACGGTCATGATATGTTCTAGACATAGAGTGATCTGACGGTTCAACTTCTCTTAGATCATACCTACCATTGATCCATGGCTTAACACCCGATTGGTCTATGATCTCTATTTAAAGAGCATAGAGGTTCCTTGGCTAGTTGATCGATTATGAGAAGCTCATGTAACTTTCTTTATTTTGCATAATAAATTGCTCCAAGTAGCTATTTGGCTGGGGCCATGGACTGTTTCCCTCTCTAGGGTTTTAACCACGTGACAAACATCGATGTGTTGATTTGTGATCTATTTGTGTGAAGCGGTTGCTCAAGGTGTTTGGTCTTTTGGGAGTACCCTGTGTACTCGAACAAGATGTCTCATCACACCAAGTTTGATGAAAATCTTGAAGGAGATGAAAACTTTCGAGCATGGAAGTATAGGATTTCACTGGTTCTTGAAGAAAATGAATTGGACACCTACATAAGTGCAAAGGTTCTAGTTCTAGAGGGAGATGAGGCTAGTTCCTCACACAAGAAGAACTTGGTCAAGGCCAAGAGGATTATTGTTGATTCTATCAAGGATCACCTTATACCATAGGTATCTTCCCTAAAGACACCTAAAGAGATGTTTGATTCCTTGACCAGGCTATTTGAAGGGAAGAACATAAATCAGAAGAAGACTTTGAGAAACCAGTTGAAGAATGTAAAGATCCAGAATGCAGAGACTGTACAGTCATACTTTACAAGGGTCTCTAAAATCAAAGAACAACTTGAAGCAATGGATGAAGAAGTAGAGAATGCAGAAATTGTGATGACCGCCTTGAATGGTCTCCCTAGGTCATGGGACTCCTTCATTCAAGGGATTTGTGCTAGAAGAAAATTAATCACCTTTAGTAGGCTGTGGGAGGAATGCTCACAAGAGGAAGCTCGGATAGTAGCTCGAGAAGAAAATATGGGAAGTGAATATCAAGCTCTCATAGTACACACCAAGAAATTAAGAAAGGACCACCATCATCCTAAAGGTAAACATTCTCATCAGAAAGATATCCTTAGTAGATATAGCAAAGATCTATCTAAACTCAAATGTTATACTTATGATGAGAAAGGACACTTTGCCAGACAGTGTCCCAAAAAAAGAGGTGGATCCCATAAGAAGAAGGACAACAAAAGAAAACATCATGCTCACACTGCAGAAGATGATGAACCTCCCAGGAAGAGAATCAAAGAAGAAAGTGAAGATTCTTCAAGTGATGAAGAGTATGTTTTGATTTCTGCCCTCATAGAGACTGTTACACATGGAAGCAATGATTGGATCATAGATAGTGGGGCTTCCAAACATATGACGGGATTCAAAGAATCCTTTGTGAAACTATCTGAACATGAGTCACCCCACAAAGTAAAACTTGGGTATGACTACTAGTATCCCATAAAAGGAAGCGATGAATCCTCCTATAAGATAGACTCTAGAAGATCTATGAAGATGAAGGATGTCTTGTTTGTACCAAGACCAAAGAAGAATCTTCTCTCCATATCCGAATTGGATACAAAAGGCATGAGAGTTTCATTTGTAGATGGCCAAGTCCTTATGTGGCCGAAGGGGAAGACTATAGATGATGTAGTAGTGATTGTAGAATAAGAGGGAGGCTTATACAAATTAAAGGGCCAACCAGAACAAGCCTTGGTGCATGACTCAGTAGATCCAAGTGAACTTTTGAATAGAAGGCTTGCACATGTGCGTTGTAGGGAACTACCACTTGCAAGTAAAGTTGTTGAAGGTCTTCCAGAGATCCAGGAAAAGCATGAAGGAATTTGCAAAGGATGTGCAAAGGGAAAGAACACAAGGAAGGAATTTCCATGTAGCGAGAGCAAGGCAAAATGAATCTTGGAAATCATCCACTCTGATGTATGCGGTCCTATGTCATCCAGTTCATTGAGTGGGTAGGTATATTATGTTTCTTTCATTGATGAATTTTCTAGGAAAAAATGGATATACTTCTTAAAAAGAAAGGATGAAGTATTTAATAAATTCAAGGAATTCAAAGCCTTGATCGAGAACCACACAGAGAAGAACATCAAGACCTTTCGATCAGACAATGCCGGAGAATTCACATTAGATGAATTCAAAGAATTATGCAAATATTCAGGGAATAAGAGGGAGATGACCACTCCATATAACCCACAACAGAATGGGGTTGTAGAAAGGAAGAATAGAACAATTATGGAAGCAGTAAGGGAAATGCTTCATGATTAAGATCTTCCTATGCATCTATGGGAAGAAGCTACTAGGACAGCGGTGTATGTACAGAACCGTACTCCGTATAGAGTACTTGAGAACAAGACACCAGAGGAAATATTCTCTAGTAAGAAACCAGAATTCATCTGTCTCTGAATATTTGGTTGTATGGTGTACATTCACATTCCAAAAGAAAAGACGACGAAGTTAGATTCTTCATGAAAGAAGGATATATTTGTGGGATATAGTGAGAGATCGACAGCTTACAGAATATATTTTCCAGGATTCAAGAAGATCGACATCATCAGGGATGTGACTTTTGACAAAGACTTAGCTTACAACAAATCCAAAAAGAGACCTGTTGAAGACCCTGAAGAAACAGAAAAACCCAAGATTCGAGATTCAACTATGAACGATGCAACTCCACAAGAAGATCGTGAATTGGAAGAACCCCATGAACCTGTAGATCCACCCCAGGAGAAGAATCCTTACAAAAGGAAACCTGCATGGGTACAAGAGGCTATCCAAGGTGCAAAGTGATATGGGGCTTCAGTAGAAATGCATAGAGAAAGGAATAGAACTAGGTCCTACTCCACATATGTATCCCTACTATGTGACATCATTGATAAAGAACCTTCCAACTATGAAGAAGCAACGAAAAATAAAGAATGGAAGGATGCTGTGATTGAGGAGTACCAGTCGATCATGAAGAACTATGTCTGGGATGTGGTCCCGAGACCATAAGGGAAGTCTGTCGTAACTTCCAAATGGATCTACAAGATCAAACATGCTGCAAATGGAAACATAGAGAAATATAAAGCAATATTTGTGGCATGTGGATTCTCCCAGAAAGAAGGGATAGATTATGAGGAGACTTTTGCACATGTAGCCATATACACTTCCATCAGGTCAGTACTTGCTCTGGCTTCAGTAATGAAATGGAAGATACACCAAATGGATGTCAAGACAACGTTCTTGAATGCTGTAGTAGAAAAGGAAGTGTATGTGGAGTAACCACTCGGTTTTGAGACACATGACATGGAGACTCATGTGTGCAAATTGAAGAAGGACATGTACAGTTTGAAACAGGCACCCAGGACATGGTACGACAGAATTGACAGCTTCCTGACTAGCTTGGGCTTTACCAAGAGTAAAGCAGATTCCAACCTTTGCCATAAGGTTGAGAAAGGGAACCCAGTGATACTCCTACTATATGGGGATGACCTGTTTGTGTCAGGTGAGGATGGGTTGATTTCTAACACGAAGAGGAAGCTTGCTGTCAATTTCAAGATAAAAGGCTTGGGTATGATGCACTACTTTATAGGCATGGAGTTGTGGCAGAATGCAGATGGAATCTCTCTGGGACAAGGGATGTATGTAGTAGAGATCCCGAAGAGGTTCAGGATGATGGACTGCAAGGCCATGACCATACCTATGGCATCGAACCTGAAGCTATTGAGTGATGCTTCATCAGAATTAGTTGATGCTACAATGTATCGTCGTATGATTGGGTCATTGATGTACCTGACGAATACGAGACCAGATATTTGCTTTGCTGTGAACACATTGAACTAGTTCCTAACGGATCTAAGACATGTTCACTTGATTGCTGCAAAGCATATTTTGAGGTACTTGAAGGGTACAGTTGACTATGGGCTCAAATATAAAGCGAATCAGAAGATTAATTTGGAGGGTTATGTGGAATCAGATTGGGCAAGCAGTGCCATTAATAGGAAGAGCACTTCGGGGTACTGCTTTAGTATGAGATCAAGTGTGATCTCTTGGTTTATCAGGAGGCAGTCCTGCGTGGCACTGAGTACAACCGAAGCAGAGTATGTCGCAACTTGTTCGAATAGATGTGAAGCAGTGTGGCTAAGAAAGATACTATATGATTTGTTTGATATCTAGTTGGATGCTACTTGTATATATTGCGACAACCAGAGTTGCATAAAGTTGTCAGAGAACCCGATGTTCCATGACAAGTCGAAGCACATCGAGATAAAATATCACTATATTAGGGATATGGTGCTGAGAGGAGCAGTGAAGCTCCAGTATGTTGCGACAAACGAGCAGATAGATGATGTGTTGACCAAGCAGTTAGCCCGAGTGAAGTTTGAGTACTTCAGAGAGAATCTTGGTGGTCATTAGATTGAGTTTCCTTCCAAGGGGAAGTGATGAGTCTGAAGTGCCTTTCTGACATGGCGAGAGGATTAGTTCCTCCCATGGTCAGATGTAAGTGTCGTGCCTTTCTGACATGGCGAGAGGATTGGTTCCTCCCATGGTCAGATGTAAGTGATGTGCCTTTCTGACATGGCAAGAGGATTGGTTCCTCCCATTGTCATATGTAAGTGTTGTGCCTTTCTGACATGGCGAGAGGATTGGTTCCTCCCATGGTCAGATGTAAGTGTTGTGTCTTTTTGACCTAGTGAGAGGATTGGTTCCTCCTATGGTCAGATGTAAGTGTTGTACCTTTTTAACATGGTGAGAGGATTAGTTCCTCCCATGGTCAGATAGAAGTGTTGAATATGTGAAGACCTACATGGAGGCTAGGCCTACATCCAACAAGGTTCGCTCTATAGAACTTCCTATGACGAGTAGAATTGAGAGATAACAACATTTTCTTAGGGATAGCGGAAGTAGTGATGATGATGATTCAGTAATGAAGACTTGTGTTAATGAACTGTGTCAAGAGAATACCTCCCTAGTTAAGAGGGAGTGTTGATGTATTTGTAACTACGGAATGTATTCACTTGTATATTTTATATTGTATTTCATTGTACCCCGATGTTCCTCCGATTGAGAAAGTCATTAATATAATAAATTCATGTAAAGTCATTGAGGTTAACCCTCCTTTGTATGTCGGGGAAATAGTCCCCACAATTGAGGGGTATTAGGGTTATTAGGCTCTCCTAGTGAGGTCGGCCTTGGTGAGTAATTGTCAAGTGGAAAACTAGTATAAATAGAGAGTGAGACTCTCTATTTGAAACACACACTCACTCAACTATAGCACACGAGTGAGAGAAGAGAAGCTCGCACAAGTGAGAGAGAGAACAGTTGTTGGAGATCATCTTTGTGTTTTTGGGTTTTACTTTTGCTATTGATGCTCATTCTATCTCTGAGGAAGTTCTGGGGTTTTCTCCTTTATGGTTTCCCTAAGGAAAACTCTTTGTGTCTCTTGTCTCTTATGATTATTGTTGTGCATGTTATTCTCTCATATAAGATCCTAGATCATATTGATTAAATGATAAAAATCTAACATTATTGATTAACTTAAGGTGATAAAGTTATTCCCTTATTTTTTGTCGGATGAGGAGGTTGCTTCTTTCTATTCTATGGCGACCTTGGCAAAGGTTGAATTGGCGTTGAAGGGCTTTAAAAAGGATAAAAGTTTTGGTCCTGATGGGTGGCTTGTTGAATTCTTTCTTAGGTTTTTCAAGCTGGTGGGAGTTGATCTAGTGATGGCGGTGGAACAATCCTAATTCCTCTCTCAATTCTACTTTTCTAACCCTTATTCCCAAGTGTGAAAAGCCTCAATCCTTCATCGATTTTCGTCCTATTTCGTTATGCAATCTTGTTTATAAACTTATATCCAAAATCATAGTGAATAGTCTCAAGCCCATTTTGGACAAGGCTATCTCTGCGGAACAATATGGTTTCTTGAAGAATAGACAAATTCTAGAACCTTTGAGGACAAATCAGGAAGTCTTACATTCCATAAAATAAAAAAAATTGAAAGCTTTAGTTCTGAAACTGGACCTTGTCAAAGCCTTCGACAAGGTAAATTGGACTTATATGAGACTTGTTCTATTACAAATTGGCATTCCTCTCGATGGGGTAAATTGGATCATGGGATGTATTGTCTATCCAAAGTTCTCGGTGTTGGTTAATGGCTCTCCCTCGGTCTTTTTCGAGGCTTCAAGGGGAATTCCTTAGGGGTGCCCTTTTATCTCCCTTTCTCTTTATTTTGGTGATTAAAGGGATCATCTTACTCATCAAGGACTCAAAGTGCAGAGGATCCATAAAAGGGGTTAACTTCTTTAGGTCCCTAGCTCTAGCTCACCAACTTTTTGTGGACGACATGGTTATGTTTGGATTAGGCACCTTGGATGAATGGGTTGCATATAAGGATTGCCTGGATCTCTTCTGCTTAGCTTATGGTATGAATTTAAGCTTGGAAAATTCTTCCTTCCTTTATAATGAATTGAGGAGAATATCTATAGGAGTATTTTAGGGATTTTTCCTTTTAAAATGGTCCATATTTATAGTGGATTTAAATATCTTGGATACAGACTCAAGCCTATAGGCTACGGTATAAATGATTGGAGATGGCTCCTAAGAAATTTTGAAAATAAAATCAGTCACTGGTCTCTCCGGTTCTCTCTTTGGGGGAAGGTTAATACTTATTCGTTCAGTTTTATCTAGTATCCCGGTGTACTGGTTTGCTTTGGCAAAAATTCCCAAAACTATTTTGAATTGTCTTCGCCAAAGAATTTTCTCCTTTATTTTGGCTAACTCAGTTCATAAGAAAAGGATGCACTTCGTGGATTGGCATCCCCTTTCAAAGCCATATGAATATGGTGGATGGAACATTAAAAACCTGGAATGGTTTGGTATGGCGCTATGGCTAAATTTTTTATGGTATGTATCGAAAGGTTCAGGTATCTGAAGTACTGTAATAAGGACCAAATATCTTAAAAACATGTCCCTGGAGGATTGGTTAAGAAAGAAACGTTTCTCTGTAAAGGGTACCTCCATCTTTTGGAATGGCTTCATGAGGATGTTGTCGTGGTTAAGCTGTAAGATAGGATGGAAAACTGGGAATGGTATAAGAAAAAAATGGGAATTGATCCCATTTCAGGGTTAAATTCTTCCTACATTCTTTATGAATATCTTTGGGATTACCTCCAGGACTTAGGAATTAATACTCTGAACCAGGATTGCAACAGGGATGAAGGTGCATCTAGTACCTCCTATTGGTTCACGTCGAAGGATTTGAACCTGGGTGGTAGGTGGAGTCTTTAATGGTCATCATACATTTATGGTTTATCTCATGGGGGTATAAAACTTTTTGAGGATCATGACTCAATACTTTGGATGCATAACTCAAAGAATGGTGAAGTCTCTACTAGTCTTGCGTATGATCTCATTGTTTACTCTCATTTATCAAAATCGCAGGTATGGATTCACTCTCAAATCTGGTCCTGGAAAATACCGCTGAAAATCAAATGCTCTTTCTGGCTAAATCTAGAAAATCGAATTTCTACTTGGGATACTTTGTTAAAAAAGTGTTGGAATGGACCCAACAGATGTTGTTTATGTAATTCTTTTGAGGAAAATCTGTATCATATCTTCGTTTCTTTCCCCTTTATGCTGGCGTTAGAGATCTCCTATGCAAAAGTAATAATATGACTTTTCCTTGGATCGCTCCTTCCCTGTAAGTGAACCTCCCTGATTGGTATAAGCAAAGAAGGGTTTTCTATTATTTGCCTATTTTTTTATATTTGGAATATCTGCCTCTGTCATAATCATTGCATATTTGAGGACAAACGACCGAAGATAGCCCCCCTATGCTTCATAATAATGGATCAGGTGATTGCTTACCCTGTAGTTTTTAAAAAATTGAAGGTCAGGGTCATTGGCCCTGTGGAGAGCATCAACTATCCTTATGGTTTCTTTGACAGGGCAGCTGCAAACAATCAGGGTGGTGTTGGTTTCACTTTGGCTATCAATCAATCACATTCATTCTACTTCAAAATGGGTTGTGGGCCCAGTACAAACACCAGGGATGAGTTACTAGCTCTATGGGCCTTGCTCGTTGCAACTGTTTACATGGGATTTCCTTCTCTTTCTGTTCGAGGAGATTCCTCTGTAATCATACATGGACAAACACAAAGGCTTCTCTTTCAACCTTGAATTTGGATTATTGGTGTGAAAGAATCTCAAATATCAAACAAGCCTTTCTCCTCCTTGACTGTAGGCATGTCTATAGGGAGCACAATGGGAGTGCATATCGTTTATCCAAGGAAGCATTGAATATGAAGGTTGGGCTTCTCTCCTTTTCAAAACTTCTAGAAGGAGAAATCATTGAGGAAGGCATGATTAAGCTCTTTTAAGAGCATTTTAGTGTTTTTGTTGTGGCATACTCTTTTATGCATCTTTAGAGTATGGGACTCATAAGCCTCTTTTCGTGTTTTAGATGGGATATAGACTTGTTTTGATCCCTTAGGGGTGTGCTCTCTCCACCCTCGATGCCTCCTTGGATGAGTTGTTTGGGATCCTCATGTTCTCCTTGTTGGGTTTGCTCCTTCAGTCATCTTTGGGTTCTTGAGTTCTATCCCTCCCCACAGGAAAGTATTTTCTACTTTTCTCATGCTCTCGTCCGGATTTACTTATTGTCAAGTTTATGTACAAGTTACCTTTGATTCACATGAATACCAAGGAATAACTATTTTTCTTTTGAAAAAAATTAAATCATTAGAAACTGAGTTAAACTCTTTAAAAACATGTTTGATGGATATGTCTGAAAAAGAGGATAGAAGTATAATGAACCACTTACATAAGTGTTCCAAGGATAAGACAGGTAAATTGAATAAATCATTTACCCCATTTATAAAGTTGTTTTGAATCTATAAACATAAACTGTACTTTAATAAAATATATGTATTCAAAATTAAAAATATTGTATCAAGTTAGTATTAAAATAATTTTATGTTAATAAAGAAACAAAGATACATATAACTTATTAAAATGTGAAAACTTAAACCTTAGAAATGTTATATCATTTTAGTGTTAAAATAATTTTATGTTAAGTTCTAAGGGTTAGTTTAATAGGTAAGATCTATTTACACTCTCTCGGTTCGGGGGATGTGACATGTTCGAGCCTTGAGTCCTCTAGGGTCAGGCCTTTTGCTAGGATGGTTGATGGAAACAGATTTTATAATTTTATAACTTAGTTCTTATTTTATTAGTTTTTTTATATATTATTGAACAATAATAATCTATTTTAAAGGTCACCGCTAAGCGAGACACCAATTTGGTGTATGAGACCCCCTTGTTTGTGTGACAAGGGACCCCACTTTGCGTTGTTATTTAACTGCTAAAGTCTACAAAGGTGTACATACCCTACCCCTCTCCGGATTTGAATGTCAAATAACTGGAACTGAAACAAGAATAACTAGAGAAAATGAGTACACAATCCACACAATAAGTTAATAACACAAGATATACCCTGAGAAAACCCATTATGGGAAAACCCCAGCCATAAATGAGGACTATGCCTCGCTCTTTATGTGATTACAAATACAAAAGAAATGATACTCTCTATGGCTACTATAGGATCTCCTATTTCCTTTGTTCTACTCTAACATTTACTCTCATGCTCATGCTCAAATATGAAACAATACAATGCATCAAAAGAATGGAACCCTCTTCTTCTCTTGATGACCCAATATTTAACATAGCACGATAGTCGTCTAGGGTTAATTATAGAGTTTTTTGCATGCCCGAACTCTCTATTAGGGTTAGGATTTTGGTCCTTCTAGGATGTTCTTGAAGGTCTACACGTGACTAGCTCCACATGTGTGAGAATGAGAGATGATGTGGAATTCACTCGATACCATGGTGGTCAACTTGATAGGTCAGCTTGTGGGAGGCATAACTTTTGCATACAAACTTCGTTTGAGACGATTTTTGGATTGTTGGAAAGGTCTTGGAGTGTAAAATCACATGAAAAGGCATTGCACTAGCTATAAACTTTTGACCTTAAAAACCATTGTTTAGACCCTCAAACAACTCGAAAGGTTTCAAACCCCACCATACAAGCCAATTCATCCAATCTTCTAACCCGAAAAACTCAAAGTAAGTAACAAATTATATATTGATCCATTTAAGATCACCTAAAACCTAAAAATATTTAGCAAAACTAAAAACCACCTTACACACCAACCATATAAAAATTTACCCTTTAGAAAGATCTTGTAACGTTACGTAACATTATTTTTATTAATAACAAATAATTTTTTTAATTATAGGCCAAAATAAATGTCGGCCAGAAAAACCACGTAATATGGGGAAGATGTTGTAATATTCCTACCTAACAAAACAATAAAAAAGTAAAAATTTAATTATCCGTAAAAAATGGAAGATGTTGTAATATTCCTACCTAACAAAACAATAAAAAAGTAAAAATTAAATTATCCATTAAAAAAATGTGGATCAAGAAAAAAACACAATATGGGGGAGATGTAATGTTCCTACCTAACAAAATAATAATAAAAAAAAAATTGAATTATCCGCAAAAAAATGTTGGCCTTGCACATGGTTTTAAAACCATGTGCAAAGCCTTCTAAACAACCCATGGTTTTATTATACATGGTTTAGGAGGGCCTTCCAGATGGTTTTAAAACCATGTGCAAGGCCTCCTAAACAACCCATGGTTTTATTGTACATGATTTACGAGGGCCTTGCAAATGGTTTTAAGACCATGTGCAAGGCCTTGCATATGGTTTTAAAACCATGTATGGAGAAATGTTGACCTTTCCAACAATCCAAAAATAATCTCAAATCCTAGGCTCTATCAAGCGCCGAGAGGGATCAAATCTCTTCTGAGGTATCCATTGATTTGATTCAAACCAAAAGACACATATTTTTAGTTAAGGTCCACATATAATATTATTATTATTAATATTTAATATTATTAATGGCCAACATATAGTATTTTTTATTATTTTTTATTTTGTTAGGAACGACCATTACAACATTTCTCCATCCATGGTTTTAAAACCATATGCAAGGCCTTGCACATGGTCTTAAAACCATTTGCAAGGCCCTCCTAAACCATGTACAATAAAACCATGGGTTGTTTAGGAGGCCTTGCACATGGTTTTAAAACCATCTGGAAGGCCCTCCTAAACCATGTATAATAAAACCATGGGTTGTTTAGAAGGTTTTGCACATGGTTTTAAAACCATGTGCAAGGCCAACATTTTTTTGCGGATAATTCAATTTTTTTATTTTTTATTATTTTATTAGGTAGGAACATTACACCTCCCCCATATTGTGTTTTTTTTCCTGATCCACATTTTTTTAATGGATAATTTAATTTTTACTTTTTTATTGTTTTGTTAGGTAGGAATATTACAACATCTTCCATTTTTTTTTTACGGATAATTAAATTTTTACTTTTTAGAGCGCCTCTCTCGGCGCTCTAACCATATTGATTCAGGGCATAACCACCAATGTTCAATGTTCTCACCATTGCCACTTTGACCATTGAGCGGGTTTTGCCATCACCCAAAAAGGTGACTCCCATAAACAAATTCAAAACAAATATGATCTATATGCCCATCATCCATATGATTTTTGGCCTACAGATAAATTAGAAGCTCTCTAACAAGGGGACATTTTGACTTTTCAGGCTGATTTTTCGTGGCAATCCAGTGAATTTAATCTACAAAATTTGTAATTTCTGTTGTTTCTTGAGTGATTTTAAAATCACAAATGAAATCAAGTGATAGAAAAACCCCAACACCTCACAATCTGTAAGATCTAGCAATGTTTTTGAATTTTTTAAAAAATCAGTAAAAATTCATGACAAAAAATTGATAAAAACCAACTGAAAACATAAGTAAAAAAGTCCCCTCTTTAGACAAGTCAGATAAATAACTTTAAAAGACAGATATCTACGTAAAAGTATTTTACATATCTACATAAAAGCAGGGGAGTCACTCGGATAAATAACTGTAAAAGACAGACATCTACATAAAAGTATTTTACATATCTACATAAAGGTAAGGGGTCATCCACATGGCATTTAAGAGCTTGGTCGGGCAACCAAAAAAAATTGCTATTTTATCAAGCTTCTAGAAACTAACTGAATAACAAAGGGTCAATATTCAGTGCCGTGCAGGTTTAGGTCAAAACTTTGCCCTGATCCGGTGATTACGGAAATATTGTAATAACAAAATTTGAGGAGTGCTTCCATGTAGACCTGGAATTTGATGTTTCATAGAATGTTTTTTTCATTTTTACACGTATTTGATAGGTGGAAATTTTTTTAACACGTCAACATCTACGTCCTCCAAAATGTTCAAACCGTCAATTTGACGTCTACTAATATCAGACGTCAAAATTTATAGTACCTGACATTGGCAGGCATGCTGGCCTGTCTCGATGTTGGCATATGAGGTAGACGACATACTGAAGTGGGGGCATGAATTGCTGTGCAGCTGCTTCGTACCCTGAGAAGTTTCAATGTCCTTGTGGGTGGAGTTAATGCTCTCTCAGATTTCTTTTCCTTTTCTTTGAATAATCCGGCCTCCATTCCCGTGACTCAATTACCTAGTCTGGTGTTCTCTGGATGAAGCGGCCATTCTAATGCATTGAGATAATGTATCGGGGGTAATCTAATCGAGATAATGCATCAGGGTAATCCAGGGATTGTTAAGAGGTTGGAAGAGGCCAGGAGGATGATCTTGTATTCCATTATAGTTTTACCTTTCCCGGAAATATTCTATTCTTCCTGTTAAAAGGGACATCAATACTCTTCTGCGCATCCATTGAATCGATTCCCGTTGTTCTACTTCTAACTGCAGTCCAAGTAAATTGGAACATTTGTTTTTCGGATGATGCCTAGTTTTCGTCTATTCTGTAAGCAATTTCACTTTTGGATGTTTCTTCTTTGATCTATGAGCTAAACTCTGTTTATTTACAGCAAATTTGGGTCGGAAGGAGTCTTTTTGTGACCGTTAAGCAAGTTATGTATAATATTTGATTATTTAGGCATATTACCGTTTCTGTGAGTAATAGGAACATAGGAAGTTGTGTCTACAATATTTGAGTTAAACTATGAGCCTAGAAGCTTTGTAAAAGAGAACCATTTTACCATTTGTATCTTCGACCGAGCTGGAAATTATGTTTTCTTCATCTTTCCGGTCGAGTTGGATATTATGTTTTCTTCATCTTTCCTCGGGAATCATTTTCCAACGGTGCAATTATTTTCTGCGTACAACCTCTGTATCCCCCTGCCATCATATTGTTCAACAACGCCAAGGAAAAACTGGAAATGAACTAAAAAATTAATGAAAGCTGATTTTTCTCCACATCTGGAAAATCTGCTGGAAAATCCTATTCTTCAGGCAATTAATATCAATATATAAGTCCTTTTTTCCACCAGATTATTTCGACTTGGATTCTTCTCTACTGAAAACCTCTTTCCTTCTCTTCTGGTTCAATCTACTTTTTCCATTTGGAAGATATATTCGTAACACTCTCAAGTTCCGTCTCTTAGCGGCGATTTTGGCTCTTTACTTTGAATGCGGAAATGGCTCCTTGTGTCTCTCGGCCATAGTCCCCAGTGCTGAGTCTCAGCAAGAATGTCTGGCCTGTGTTGTCTCTGCCTGCGTGCCGTTTAACTTTTCTAACAACTTTCTGAGGCACCAATTTTGT
>LPNX010262476.1:43843-67360 GCA_001517045.1 Pseudotsuga menziesii
CGATCCTTCATTCTTTATACGCTTTCAAATTCTCCCAATTCAAGTCATATTGCAGTGCTGCAGCCTCATCTCTTATCCGCCATGGCTGACTCGACTCCAACCTTCAGACCCCCATCTGACTTTTAACTTCGGATATGGTATGACCGTGATTAGATCACATGATCAAATGATCTATATGCCACTTACTGTTTATTCGGGTTTCCTTTCTCGCCCCCTTGTCTTAGAACCAGAGTTTGGAGCTTCGGCGATCTCTAGGCTCTGGATGTTGCTGCAGCAGCATAGAAGCAGTATTATTATTACATAGTAAAGCTGAGTTCAGAACTTTATGATCCCTAGGATATTAAGGCAAAAATGATTGCCCCAGATTGGGAATTTAATGGTGTCGTTCGATCTCCCTCAGGATATGGCAGTTACAGATGTCAGAAGCTTGTCATCTCTAGAAACCAATGGTGTCATATTTTGAGAGTAGGATCCCTAGGATAAAATTTGCTTGTTGTGTTGTTGCATATTTTGAGAGTAGTAAATTTTTATTCACTTAAGTATAACATAAAAAAATATTATAAAAAAATATTTGACATGCACCAAATTGCTTGAGACGTAAAATGACAGGCACCAAAAACTCGAAAACGTCACCAAATTTTCAGATTACAGGCACTGGAAATTTGAAATTCCAAGCCTGCTTCCATGACACTCATGGGAGTGTTATAATTTAAGTAATGAAAAGGAAAAAATTGAGGAGTGCTTGAGCAATGCAGACGTCCGAATTATGTGAATTTGAATATCGTTTCTAACGGTTTTCGCAGGTTCATGGTAGTTGTGGGGATATAATGTGGTTAAATTACAGGTTGGGCCTGAACGGGAGCATCCAATCTCATTTGGGTTTGATCACGAGCACATAACAAAGTCTCCCCTGCTTGCAAAGTTTATGTGAACAGGTAACATATGCCTTTTGTGATACGGTTCTCTTGTCAGCCAGAAGCGTATGTTGTCCTCTGTTACTTGCTTGATCTTTTGACAGAAACATCATCCTGGTGAAATCTATTGGAGTTCTTGTATCTAAACATGGGTTGGGTATTAGATTTCAATGTGCTTTCTCATTTAAGGTTGAGATAAGCATTTGAATTCAGGAGTTCTGAAGTGGGTTTAGCTTTCAGACCAGTTTTTTCGTGCAAGGTCCAAATTGGGTATAGAAATATAATGGGTTGATTTAAGAAAAGATTATAAGGCCCCTAATTGGGTGTTAGAAACAAAATGGGTTGATTTAATAAAAGCTTTCGTATTTTATCACAAGGACTGAAGTGGGCCTTTGCCTTGATATTTTTACTGCAAGATTACAATGGGCCTGAACTGTAGCAGGTCTGAAGTGATTGTTGGGCATAAAGTTGTTTATGCTACAAGGTCTGTATTGGCATGTATAATTCTCACGTTTGGGGTTAATGTCTGGAAGGTGTTTCTGAATTCTGGTAGAGGGACTGGGTTGGGCGTTTTATTTCATTTGTGGTTTCCATGATCAAGGTCTGATTTGGGTCATTGGAACCTCTTTTGGTGCTAAATTTTAAGGGCCTTTTATGTATTGGATCAATCTCTTGGACTAGATTGATTTTGGTGTTTTCTGAAGTGGATTTTAGTGCGTCTGAATTGGTTATTTGGAACATCTTGCGCTGTTGACTATAAGGTTTGCATTGGTTATTTAAATCTGCCTTCGTTCTCATTTTTATTTGGTCTTTATGCTTTAGGTTTGTCTCCCAGAGTAGTTTTTAGTACGAGGGCTCTAAGTGGGTGCTTGATTTCATTGTGGTTTTTGGTCCAGGCCTGAAATTGGTGTTTCATATCTATGAGTTCTGAAGTGGGTTTTGTTTTTAAAGTTGGCTTTACAGATGGCCTGAATTGGGTACTTGAAACATCGTTCTGTGTTGCGTTCATTGCGCTCATTTGTCTTGGATCCATGTCCCAGGGTGATTTTTAGTACAAGGGTTGAAGTGGGATATTTATCTCAATTTGGCTTTCTGTTGTTGAGGTGCAAGTGAATCTTTGATTCGACAAATTCTTATATAGATTTTGGTTCAAATTGAATGTGTATGAAATGGGCATTTGGCGTCGGTGATTTCTGAAGTGGGTTTTGTGTTCATAGTGAATTTTTAGCGCGGAATTTGGATTTTTGTTTCCAAACAATTTTCGGTGCTTTTCAATATGTGAAATTAGCATCTGGCTTTGGCTATTTCTGAAACGGGTTTTGTTTTGATAGTGGTTTATTTTTTCGCTCAGAATTTGGATTTATGTACTTTTAAACACTATTTTTCTTTTAATTTGATTTTTTTTTTGCAAGAAATCTATTTTGAATTAGATATTTAGTATTTATAATGAACTAGGCTTTTTAAATTTGGTATCATAGCCTAGTTCAATACTCAGGGACCTGAAGGGCCACAACCACCTAAGAAATATAATTTATTAATCAAATAAAATATTATCAGGGGTGTTGAGATTTGAACCAAAATCGCTTGTTAATAATAATGCAATTAATAGCTAGAGTGATGGAGTTCATCAACTATTCTCTACTACCCATTGCTCCACCAAAAATCCTTAACTGCAATACCTAGTTTGGATGTTCACTATCAAAATTTTGTTCAATACCTTCAACTATACTATGTTTATGATGCACCCGAGATGCATCTTTCCTCATTCCCACCCAAAAAAACTACTCTCAACATTACAATGTCAATGAATTTGACCATACAATTTGCAACGACTATTTTGCAAGATCATATCCCCATTTTCTATAATTATGGAAAAGGAAGACTACCATTGAACTTGAGAATATGGGTTCTAGTTTTTTCCCATTTCTGCATGGAAATTGTTCTGCCTCCTATTATAGAAGCGTTTTTTTTTTGCAAACACTAAGGTTAAAATGGATGAAGAATAGGGGTTTCGATCACATAATAAATAAAGAAACCTATATAAGAGTTATATGCATGCTTAAAGATATTTTTAATCCTAAAAATTCCTTTTCTTTGTCTAATGTCTCAAAGAGGTCGAAGGATTTGGGACTCACAATTCTAGTTTTGAGGTTTATGACAAGATTCCCAATTTTTTTCAAAGAATTTGTTGGACTGAAATATAATGTTCCCTGGTTTAGATTAACTAAAAAGGTTGTTTATGTTGATCAAGAGGAACAAAGGATTTCTAAATAGCAAGAGATGGAATATGTGATAAGGCTATGTAAGTTGTTGAAGATGACTCAAAGTAAGAAACTTCGATTGCAAAGTTTAGATGCATGGAAATTGGATTTGGGTTTTCCAGATGACTATGCACATACATTAATATCCAATTATCGTGACCACTTAAGCATTGTCAAGATGTCAGATAATTTATCGTGATTGAAGCTTGTCGACTGGAAAGATGAATTTGCAATCTATGCACTGCAAAAGAGGGAAGAGTCAAAAGAAGGGGATGGTATTTCCTATAGTAAGTTCAAAAAAAAAAGTACCTATGGCATGTGAAATGAATTATCTCCATGGATATGGCTTGATGGATAAGGTTAATGCGTGGGTGGATGAATGGAAAAATATTCCTTACATATCACTATATGAAGATGTGTCTCATCTAGATCCTAAGATCGCTTTGATGGAGAAGACGGTAGTTGGTGTTTTTCATGGACCATTGAATCTAACAATTCACAAGAAGATTGGCATAAATAATTTCAGGTTTTTGCACAAGGAGACAATTTTTCCACACATATTCACAAGAACTTTCACTCCCTATCTAGGATTATTTTATTTTTCTATGAGGTGTTCAATAGAGATGCCTACAAAAGTGGCCAGTTTATTGAGAAACATCCTCTCGTAGCATTCAAAGAGAAGTATCTCTACATGATGAGGATGAGAATCCTTTATAGGAAGGCTGGCACAAATAGGATAAATTATGTTAATGATAGATACATGATACTTTATAGAAAATATGACACATATAGGATAAATTATGTTAAATATGGATAGCCATGCAATCTCGATAAGGATAGTAGTTATAGTAATGATGAAGAAAACCTGTCTGGTGAAAATGATTCGATGAATATTTCTGATTTCAATAAACAACATTTATGCAGGAAATTAGTAAAGTGAGATTGGTGTTGGTAATGTTTATGACTGAACAAGCTCGACGATTAGTTCAATTGATTGGATCCCCTGTGTTAGCATTTTCTATGGTGCTAAGTGAAACGAAAGGTTTATGACCCGCATGAGAAAAAGAAGAAAGCAAGGCCTACAAAATTTTCACGAGGGGAAGCTCTGGGAGAACAATAATGAGCCCTTGATAATAAGGGAGATCTCTGAAAGAGAATATGGGAGGATTTATAAGGACGAAGGAGCCTACACTAGTCGCGGCCTATCAAGAGAAGAAAATTCCCGGACTCAAAGTCATACATAGGCCCACCCATGATTGGCCACGCGAGAAGGCAAGGAGAAGACCTGTCAGATGAAACGTCGAAGGTGGAAATGTTTTCAACGGCCGCGATCGGAGATCGATAGCAAAAAAACCATTTCGTGAATTCCAAATGTGTACCAAAAAGCTCCTCTCCAAGTTGGTGAAATGTTTTAATCTGCGACGAGTTTTGACAGTAGAGATCGTGAAAGCTCCAGATCGACGGCAGAGATTGATTCCTCCGATCCAAAGTTCACTACGAAGATGGCGATCCAGAGTCCTCGAAATATGTTAAAGGGTAGAGTTATCCGATGGCGGAGATTGGCGTGGGAGCAGATCTACGGTGTAAAGACCATTTCGCTTGCCGTAAGTGCTCGAAAGAAAACCTCAGTTAGGGAAAGTGAAACTCAATAAATCTCTCCACATCAGACAACTAGATAGTAAAAGGGTCTATGATCTATGGTGAAGGTTATAACCCGCGAAGTGGAAGTGCGCTCGAGATGAAAAAAGTAAAACATGATCGTGCGAAAAGTCAACGGCAGGGATCACGCAGTACTAGATTTTGGGACCTCGGATCTACGACTATGATCGCATTCGACAGGGAAAAGTGCATGGTCAGATAAGAAGGTGAAGTAGTATAAAAGTCAGCACGTGGATCCAAACAGTTTATTATTTTGCAGCATCGGGAAGCGAGGGTTTCATACTGTGCACACCGCGCAACCTAGGACAAACATCCAGAACAAGCTGTCAGCCGCTCAGGTACGCTTCTCCTATAATAAGTTGTTGTCTCATGGCTGAATTGGAGGATTCAGAAGCTCGAAACCTCGAGCTTCAAGGAGCTGAAGAATCCCTAACAAATAAAGACGTCAGGGTCTTCGATACTATCATTCTGAATGGTAGTATAGAATCCGCTCAGGATAAGTTAAAAGCTCTCCAGTCACAGGGAATTGACCCCCATCAGGTGTTAATTTCCTTCTTTTTCTACTTTTCGGCCGAACAAACCCCAAGATGCCCTGAGTTTATAAGCTGGTGTGCAGAGAATTATTCGTAGTATGAAGGTATGATTATGGATGCATCTAGGTCTAGGATACTGTGTCCCATCAATTCCCTCAATATCTGAAGCTCTCTGCCAATACCCTCCGAGTTTATCCAATTGTCCAGTGAATATAATGAAGGAGAGATACTTTGTTTCTTTCAAGAATCCTCAGATGAACAGAAAGATACCTTCCTTGAAGCATGTTTAAAACCTAAAACCCAGTTGTCAAACCCTCCTTTCCCCATTGATTTCCACATGTTCAATGAATAAACTCAGTCTCTAATAACCATACAGAGCCAATTTTTAGGTCTGAAATCAAACCAGTTCGTCACTAAACCCTTATTGATTCTGATTTTTACCCTCAGTTTGAGCCAAGCAATGTTAGGAATGTCGAGTTAGTCTTTGCCACCCGCCTATCTGTGGTTCGATGAGTCCCTGGCCAGAAATATAAATGCCCAACTAAGTAATTTTAGTCAGTCTAGGACCTTTAGGTTCCAGTCTATTCTTATGAAAATGTTTTTGAGTTTTAATGATGATGACACACAGCTCCCTGAGATGGTCATGACAAGAGACATGCACAATGACTATGGAAAATTCATGAATGCCCTCATGGCTCCAATCTATGAGACCCTATTTCAAAAGAGGCTACCGAGAGTCTTACCGAAAATGAAGAGCATGCTACAATCATCTCCTGAAAGGAGAGCCAGGGATTGGTTCCTCTCAGAGAATAGTACAGTGATCAGGGTCTATGGATTTACTCGTCGACCGTACGTCCTCCCAGTGTTTCTGACACCGAGGGTGTTTGCACTGGAACTAATCAGACAAAGGTTGGTGGATGAAAATGAACATTTTATAAGTGCCAAAAAACATGAAGACATTAAATTTCCATGGGCGGTTAGCCCTTTCACTGTCAAAAACAAGTTGGATTTTCCAAATGTCGAAATTTTGCTAAGGGAGAAGGGGTTTGACATGGAAGCCGCAATCGACTACGATTCACATCACATCATCTCCAATAGAAGACAAGAAAATAAGAGCAAACCCTTCGCACATGTCAAAGTGGTAGGCCTGGTAAAAAGAACGAATTGGATGCAACACCCTGGAGAAATCAATTCCGACAAAGATTTGCCAGAAATGCCAACCTTTTCTGCTCTGTTGAAGAGTCCTCCTCAGCCATACCTCTCCAACATTATGGCTGCAGCCATGCAAATTACACCTCTATCCAGCTTGTCTGATAAGGAGAATAAAAGGGAATACTCAGAATCCATGGTCGTAGAAGAGGGAGAGGCGTCTCGAACACCTAAAAAGCAAAAAATGGAAGAACCAAATGAAATCACGCCAAGGGCCAGTGTCAAAGAAAAGAATAAAATTGTGAAATTCAGGGGTCCATCCTTCGTGATTCAGGAATACACGTTCAATGGTGTTCCCAAAGAAGCGGCAGGAAAATATAAGTCCAAAACCGAGCTGCTAGAAAATTGCAGAGAGGCTAGTAAAAGGGCCTTCGAAAAAAGGTCAAAGTTAAGCGAAGAGGTCGACAAACTACCAGGCCATAACACCTCTTTGGTGACATTCAGAGACCCTACCAAAGCCACGCTGAATTTGGTCGTGATCATGGGTGACAAGGTGGCAGAGTTAGAAGTAGATCTGAAAAAGGTCCCTAAAACTGCCATGATTAATTTGCATCAGGGGATAAGTGAATACCTCTATGCTGATGTACTCCAAGCGGCTTTACAAATATCCAAATTGACGACTCGTAAGAAAAGAGTAGAAGAAATGCTCCAAAAGGAGAGAGTAGAAAATAAGGCTCACCTAGAATAGATCAAGAAGCTCAAAATGGATCTATCTATAGCAGACATCCTAGGGGATAAGGATGTTTCCACTCAGAGACTACTCAAAGACAAGGAAGGTACTATCCAATTACTGAAGAAGAAGCTAGAAATTCCTTCTGCTCGGCTCATTCAGATAGCCAAGTTGACTGAGATAGAAAAGGAGAAGGAGACCGTAAACACTAAGTTGGTCAATTGTAAAGCCAAATTAATCATACATGAAGGGAAAGTGGTGCGATGGAAGAAAGATGCAGGGCTCTGGGTCAAAGAAAATGGGCCTTTGAAATAAGGCAAGCAAAATTGGAAAAAGAGTTAAAAGAGTTGAAGGAAAAAGCTCAGGAATAACCAACGCTCGCAACCCAATCACCTGAAGTGCCTGATGCATCTGAAGTACCTGGTGCAAACTCATTATCCCAAGCTATGTCCCAGGTAAGCCTCAAGACTATAGATATCACTGGCTTGATGAAACAGAATCGAGACTTAATGGAAATGGCTAATGCCAAAGAAGATCTAAAGAAAAAGATATAGGAGCGTTGTAGGGAATTGGAGAGGAAGAACAATGAATTATCAAAGTTGGTTTTAGGCCAGGGGGCTCTAGTAGGAGAAAGGCACCTCATTTGGGACATGATTATAGTGGAAGCAAACAAAGTGCGCCCATACTTGGATTTTATCCAAGATAAGGAGGTAACCATACAAGCAGCCAGAAAGCACATCCAGGCAACTCAATGCGACCTACATAAAAGACCTTTGGACACAGCTGAAAGCGCGATTAAATTCTTGAACAATTTAACAGATGAGGACATCAGACGAGGGAACATCCGGGATAGGATTCCCACCATTACTTGGGCTAGAAGGGAAATTCACAAACACCGCCATTTAAAGATGGTTGAGGCAAAGTGGAATTTCATGCGCAAACAAGCTGATGGTTTTGTTAAGAAGTTCAAACCTATGGTCCAGAGAGGGATCCCTTTCTTTTGGGAAGAGAAGGGACCCATGCTATCCCATAAGGAGTATTACGACAGGTTGGTCGAGTGCAGGAAGGACCACAGACAATTCAAAGATATGACTCAGCAATCGCCTTCAGGCGTGACCGTGATCAGAAAATTATCTGGGGAGTTTGAATTGTTATTTGATTTCAAAAATTTGTGCGCTAAGTTTCCAACACCTTTAGCGGCAGAAGAAATGGTTAAACTAGAGACACCGACAGCTAACCAATGGAAAATGATCGAGAACTACAGCAAGTCCGAACAAAGGTCACACCAAGGATGATGGAATCTAACAACAACCAGAACCCGGGGCACAACTGCGGAAGAATTAGGCAAGCGGGAAGTTTGAAGACTCGACATCTTTTAGACCCGACGGAAAACCTCACCTCCATCATTTTCTATTTTATGTCACCCGTGGAAGGATGCCACGATACAATTTGTTCAGAAACTGTTGCTAATTTTTTCACTAATTTGGCCATGTTTCGAGGTTGGTCTTAGGGGCCCAAAACGCTTTAAATAGGCTCCTCACAGAAGGAGAAAGGGTTGGTTTGTTTTGAATTTGCAAGACTATTGTGTTTGTAATACTTTTTTATTAATATACAGAGTCGAATGCTGGTTATATGCATTTTACAGGAATTCCTGTGTGTTTCCAAATTACAGTCTGTACTTTTCTTTTCTCATGTGCATGTTATTTCCAATGTTTCTTTACATTATGTTTCTCTTCATGTCATATACTTAGTGTATAATGGAAATGAATTCATACCCATATGCTCCTGCCATTGTCTTTGATATCCACTAAACGTTTCTTCCAAAACTGGCGTGGAATTCATCCCCACGGTGCTCCACGTTAGCAGACTGTCATCTTTCTGCTATTACCACCAGAACCCAACTACAACAACAGCGATCAAGGCACTGCCTTGATCTTGTAATCATTTTCCCATGCAAACTGCTATGTTCTCCTATTAATTTTGACTCCATAGCCCGATATCTCTTCCTTTTGTTTCCAACCACCAATGTTTGATACTTATCTTGTGACAATATAAATCTGGCCTTATTATGTATGTGTGAGAGATCCCTCTCTGAAATCAGAGGAGCCATCTTGCTTTTCTAAAGTGGTTCTGATGTTACCTTGGGATCCGCCTTCCTGCAACCTTGGATGTGATTCTGGATGCTAACAAACTGGCACCGTTGCCAGGGACGAAATTGAAGATCATCCTTGGGAAGAACGACAAAGATTCAAAGGATAAAGGGTTTATGTGGGAAAATAGAGACTCCTGCATGTGAACAAGGCTATATCATTTTCCCTGGCGACTCCACGTTATTTCTCAGCTACACACAAAAGTCATCCTGGCTTCCCAGCGGCTGCATACCAGATTTAATCCTAACGCCCAGGTTTTTCAAAGTTTAGATAATCCAAATAGGTCGTTTAGGAATAAGGGAAAAGATCAGTTAGCTATTCCTCAGTTTGAAAATTCCTCCACTCAAGAATTACGTAGCGTCCCAGATTCTGCGGAGGAGGTTTCCTCTAAAGGTACCCTGCCAAAATACAAGTCGGAGTCAGATATGAGAAGTACCAGAGTAAATCCTGATCACTTGGAAGCCTACATGTTGGACTCTCTCTGGCAGAATTTTCAAAGACCTGGAAACCCTGTTGTCCAAAGTTTTCAGCCCCATACCCCCCCGGCAGTGCGAAATCAATTTGCCTTCCCAGTCCCACCTGTAGTCCCAAACCCGCCTATACCAATGGCTAGCCAATTTGCTCCACTAGAGTTTCATGTCATGTTGCATGACCTCCCCCAAGGTTATGCCCAGAGAGTCCCCTTCTATGATGGGGAAGGAAATTTCACCGCCCGACAACATGTTGACATATTTGAAGACTTCTTGAATCTGGACATGGTAGATCATGATGATGTGAAAATGAGGTTGTTTGTGTTAAGCCTTTCGGGGGAGGCAAAGAAGTGGTTTAAATATTTACCCGCTAGGTCCATCTGCACGTTCTCATCCTTCCAGACTACATTCTTGGAAAGATGGGACGATAAAAGAAGCCCCCTACAAATTTTGTCCCAGTACAACAGTCTGAAGAAAGGTGGTTTCAAGTCGGTGCATGAATTCTTTGGAAGGTTTATGAGAACGCACAATTCCGTTCCTGTCGACATCAAACCGTTGGTGGCTACCGCGAAGCTACATTATGCTGATGCTTTTGATAGTGACTTTTCTCTGCTGCTAAGGGAGAGGAAGTCATCCAATCTCCCTGCGATGTTTCAAGACGCTTTAGAGGTGGAAGCGAACATGATGGCAAGCAGGAAGATCAAGAAAAAGATGGAAACAAGAAAAGTTCAGGAGACGAGCCTTCCACCTCTAGTGCTTCCACTAATGATGTAAAGTTTGAAATGATGTTGAAAACGATAGAGAACCTGATGGATGAATTATCCGTAGACGATGGGTCACTGAATAGGGAACAAAATGAACCCCAAATCAGGAACCCGAAATTTAGGAGACAAAATCCTCCTCAGCCTCCGCAAATCAAATAAAGGGAGGCCAAAAATCCCAGGAACCTGAACGATCAACAAATACAACCACCTTTTCCCGAAAATTCTGTCGATAGAGGAGGTGACGAAGAACTCGTTGAAGATCAGATCCACCATTTCGGAGATCGGGATTATGATATATGCCTCACATAAGGTGAACACAACATGTATGCCCAAGAAGAAGATCCAAAAAACCTCGAAGAGGAATCAGAACAGTATCAGTGGGGATACATGCATGCCATAGATGAGGTCAAGAGAAAGATCCATCTGAGGACTAGAGACTTCGTGTTTAAAAAAGGTAATCTGAATCCTAATCAGCCCTCCTCTAGTATGCAAAGTGAAGACAGAATCAAGGAGAAAGCAAAAGAGAAAATTCCATGCAAAGAGCCCATGGATATAAGTGAAAAGGTGAAAGAAGTTAGACCGCCCACACCTGTCGAAGTGGAAAAGGTCGTCCCTATCTTCAATCTATAGACTGAACTCTCCAAGGTAAAAATATATATTCCCTTCAACGAATTACTAATAAATAAGTAATACAGAGATAAGATAACCAGTATGGTTAAAGGCCGAGGATATTTTCAACCCGACATCCTGGAGGTAAATGATGACGCCCCCACCATCAGTTTTCGGACCAGGCTCGAAAATGGAGATGAAGAGGAGGTTCATCCTTTTTATTTAAGTTTGAATGTACACAACATGGTCGTACATAACTTTAAGCTGGACTCAGGAGCGTCACATAATTTGATGCCGAAAGGGGTGGTGGAAAGTTTAGGGTTAGAGGTCACTAGACCCTACAAAGACTTGTATTCTTTTGACTCTAGGAAGGTGAAATGCCTCGGGTTGATCAAATATATGGTAGTGACTCTTATAGAACTGCCTTCCAAAACTATAGTGATGGATGTGGTCATGGCAGACATTCATTCCAAGTTCGGTGTGTTGCTATCTAGGTCCTGGACCTCCAAATCAAAAGGGAGCCTGCAGATGGATATGTCCTATGCCACCATTCCTATGATCGAAGGTAGTAAGAGGTTGAACAGCGAGAAGAGATCCCTGTACGTGGTCAGCGGCCAAAAATATCCAGACAATCATGCCATATATGCTGTCGACACTGACCTGGGGTCATCCATCTTCTTCAATGACATTTCCCTGGGCACTCTCGAAATCTCATCGTCCATCGAGGAAGAATAAGGGATCACCGAAGAACGAGAAGTTTTAGCAGTGGAAGAGAGGGAATAAGGTCTTTGGACCTTGTACTTCGATGGTTCAGTTGCTAAAAGCGGAGCTGGCGTAGACTTTGAAATCCTATCTTACCAGTTAAATTTGAATCTACTAACAATGTAGCAGAGTACAAGGATTTATTGTTGGGACTACATGCCTTAAAGGACAAGAAAGCTTAGCAGGTACTGATCATCAGGGATTCATAATTGGTTATAAATCAGATTAATGACATATACCAAACCAGGAATCCTAGAATGAGAGCCTACAGAAATGAAGTGTGGGACATGATCGGAATTTTTTTCACCGAATACACAGCCAAGGTAGTCCCTAGAACTGAAAACATAGTTGTTGATTCCCTAGCGGTTGCTGCTAGCAGACTCGGGGCCCCGACAACTGGGAAAAGGAACATAAGGTGTATGTCAGGAATAGACTCGCCATACCTAACAACTCTAGACACTGGAAAGTGTTCGAAGACAATGAAAAGATTAAAATATTTCTGGAGCTATCGGATGAATTTGCAAACACCAAGATAGACAGCGAGAACTTCCACCTGGAGAACTTTCAGGATGCCGAGGGTGACAAAGAAGGAAGCGATGAGGGAAAGCAGTATAAAGATTCCTTGGGGAAAAAGGACATAGTGCAGCTAAAAGGTAATCATATCCCCAAAGGCTTGATTCCCTTGGATAAGTTGTTCGACCAAAACGACGTGACAAAAGATCCCAAGATGAAGCCTGCAGAAGATTATGTGGAAAACATTGGGACCGAGAGCCACCAAAAGGTCATAAAACTGTCCAAGAAATTGCCTGCCAAGGCGAAGGAATATTACATCAGTTTGATGAGGAAATACACTGATGTCTTTGCATGGAGCTATGAGGATATTAAATAATACGACACGTCCATCATACAGCATACCACCCCCATAAAGCCAGGCGAAAATCCTTTCAAACAAAAATTGAGAAGGGCCAATCCAAAGTTGTTGCCCATAATCGAGAAGGAAATCAGAAAGTTGTTTGATGCCAAAATAATTGTAACACTCAGGTTTTCTAAATGGGTCGCTAATGTGGTGCTAGTTAGAAAAAAGACTGACGAGATCTGGATATGCTAGACTTCAGGAATCTAAACAGGGTTTGTTTAAAGGATAATGGAACACATCTTGCAGATAGTTGTGGGGTCTGAGATAATTTCCACTATGGACGGTTTCTCGGGTTACAACCAGGTGAAATTATTGCCAGAATACCAAGAAAATACCGCTTTCACCACGCCCTGGGGGATTTTTATGTACACCAAGATTCTTTTTGGTCTCATGAACGCGGGGGCAACTTTCCAACATGCCATGGATATAGAATTTGCTGAAGAGAAAGATAAATTTGTAGTGGTCTATATGGACGACATTACTGTATATTCCATATCAGATAAGGAACACATCCAACATTTGGAAAGGGTTTTCTGAAATGCAAGAGATACGGGATATCATTGAACCCCCGGAAGTCCAATTTTGGATTAGAAGAAGGAAAGTTGTTGGGGCATACCATCTTGAAATATGGTATAAAAATAGACCCAGAAAGAATCAAGGCTATCCAGAAGGTCGAAGAGCCTAGAAGCAAAAAGGAGGTACAATCCTTCATCAGACAGGTAAATTTTCTCAGAAGATTCATCCCTAGCTTTGTAGAAATACTGATGAGCATTACTAACATGCTCAGGAAAGACCATGAAATTAAATGGACACCAGATGTGAAGATAGCCTTCAAGGATATTAAGAAGGCTCTCACTGAGGCCCTAGTCCTGGCAAGCCCTGATTTCAACAAGGACTTCTTAATCCTCTCTTATGCATATGACCACACTGTAGTCGGGGTGCTATTGCAAAAGAATGACCAAAATGCTGAACAGCCTATAGCATTCTTCAGCAAAGTACTGAGGGATGGGGAATTGAAGTATGATATAATGGAAAGCGGGCTTATGCCTTGATAAAATCACTAAAGGATTTCAGGGTCTACGTCCTTCATTCCCACATCATAGCTTATGTGCCTAGCAACACCATGAAAAGAACCCTCACGCAGCCAGATCCCGAAGGAAGAAGAGTGAAATGGGTCGTTGTGTTGTTAGAATATGATATCGAGATCAAACCCACCAAATTGGTTAAGGGTCAAGGGCTAGCTAATATGATGAGTAATTCGAATTGTGACTCTTTGTAGCTGAACTTCCTAACAAATCACTCATTCCAGTAAGAATCTGAAGATCATGTGATGCCTAGCTTCTCTACTTCCCCTCGGTATTCTGACATTAGATATCGGATGCAAAATGTACAGGCACCTGCAGGGCTGAGCAAGACAAGGGTTAGGTCGATAAAATTGAAATCAGCCAAATTCTTCATTTTGAACGAGTACTTGTATTGGAAAGACCCGAGAGGTGTCCTTTTGAATTGTCTATTAGAGGACGAAGCCAAGCATACTATGGAAGAGTTCAACAAAGGGGATTATGGAGGCCACCACTCCTGGAAAGTCACAGCGAATAAGATTTTGAGGGATGGCTTCTTTTGGCCCACATTGTTCTCTGATGTGTACAAAGAGACTGTGAAATGACACCACTGCCAGGTCTTTGAAGGAAAGAGGAAACTTATCCCACTCCCTCTTAACCCTATATCCATGGAAGCTCCATTCCAACACTGGGGTTTAGAATTCATCGGAGAGATAAATATGAATTCCTCTGGGTAGCACAGATGGATCCTGACTACTACATATTACTTCACCAAATGGATAGAGGCTATACCTACCAGGAGAGCCACCAATGAGGTGATTATAATTTTTTTGGAAGAGAACATTTTGTCCCAGTTTGGATGCCCCCGGAGAATAGTAACTGATAATGCTGCAGCTTTCAATTTAAAGAAGATGGTGAATTTTTGCCACAAATACCACATCAACCTCAACCATTCTACCTCCTATTACCCCCAAGGAAATGGGTTGGCAGAGTCTTCGAACAAGAGCCTAGTAAGAATCATAAAGAAATTGTTGGAAGACAACAAAAGGGCATGGCACACAAAGTTGAAATATGCTTTATGGGCTTACAGGGTTAGCACTAAAAGGGCCATCGGGATGTCCCCATTCTAGCTTGTATATGGGTCTAAAGTGGTTTTTTCGGCATATCTAGGAGTGCTAGTAATGAGGTTGTTGCAGGAACAACAAAATGAGCCGAACCACCTATAGAGACGGATAAATCAGATCATCGAGTTGAACGAATTGAGAGACAAATCCTACGACAGCGTGCAGGTGCATCAAGAGAAAATGAAGAAGACCTTTGATAGGAGAGTTAAAGAAGAAAATTTATTGATCAACGACCTAGTTCTGAAATGGGATGCACCCCATGAAGATAAAGAAAATCATGGTAAATTTGATCATATGTGGGTGGGTCCATACATTTTTGTAGTGCACAGACGAGAGAACGCTTTCATTCTGCAGTACCAAGATGGGTCCCTCCTGGAAGGGGGTCCAGTGAATGGGAGGTTCCTCAAACACTACTTGGCTTGAGGTAAATAAATGAACACGTGTATTATAGTTGTATATATTTCCTAGTTTTCAAATAAACAAGAAGGTGGTTCTAGAAGGAGTTTGAAACCCGAAGGGAAGGCCATAAGGCTCAGAAGGACCGCCATTTTTCTATTTTGCTCATTTCTATCTTCATTAAATATAGCAACAAGGAAACATTAACAAATGTTTCAGAGTTCGGGGCAGAAAAGCTCTCCCAATGGATTCATCACTTGGTCTACGAGTTCTTTTCTAGCTCACGGGGAGGATGGCATCCCTAGTTGGAGCCACTTGTTAGCACCTGATTGGTGCTAAGTGAAATGAAAGGTTTCTGACTTGGAGGAGAAAAAGAAGAAAGTGAGGCTTGCAAAATTTTCACGAGGGAAAGATCAGGGAGAACAGTAATGATCCCTGGATAATAAGGAAGATCTCTGAAAGAGAATATGGGAGGATTTATAAGGATGAAGGAGCCTGCACTAGTCACGGCCTATCAAGAGGAGAAAATTCCCAGACTCAGAGTCATACGCTGGCCCACCCATGATTGGCCACGCGAGAAGGAAGGGAGAAAACCTGTCAGATGAAGCGCCGAAGGTGGAAATGTTTTCAATGGTCACGATCGGAGATCGATGTAGATCAACGGCGAAAAAACCATTTCGTGAGTTCCAAATGTGTACTAAAAATCTCCTCTCCAAGTTGGTGAAATGTTTTAAACTGCAGCGAGTTTTAACGGTAGAGATCGTGAAGGCTCCAAATCGATGGCAGAGATTGATTCCTTTGATCCAAAGTGCACTACGAATTAGATAGCGAGCCAGAATCCGTGAAATATGTTAAAGGGCAGAGTTATCCGACGGCAGAGATTGGAACAAGAGAAAATCTACGGTGTAAAGATCGTTTCGCTTACCGTAAGTGCTTGAAAGAAAACCTCAGTTAGGGAAAGAGAAACTCGATAAAGCTCTCCACATCAGACAGCTAGATAGTAAAAGGGTTTGTGATCTGCGGTGGAGGTTATAACCCGTGAAGCAGAAGTGGGCCCAGGCAGAAAAAGGTAAAACATGATCGTGTGAAAAGTCGACGACATGGATCACATAGTGCTAGATTTTGGGACCCCGGATCTACGGCTATGATCACATCCGGCAAGGAAAAGTGCATGGTTAGGTAAGAAGGTGAATTAGTATAAAATTCAAGACATGGATCCAAAGAGTTTATTATTTTGCAGCATCGGGAAGCAAGGGTTTCAGACTATGTAGACTGTGCAAACTTGGACAAACCTCCAGAACAATTTGTCAGCCGCCCAGGTACGCTTCTCCTATAATAAGTTGTTGTCTCATGGTCGAAATGGAGGATTCAGAAGCTTAGAACATCGAGCTTCAAGGAGTTGAAGAAGCCCTAACAGATAAAGACGTCCGGGTCTTCAATATTATCATTTTGGATGGTAGTATAGAAGCCGCTCAGGCTAAGTTAAAATCTCTCCAGTCACAGGGAATTGACCCCCATCAGGTCACGTTTAGTTCCTTCTTTTTCTACTTTTCAGTCAAACAAACCCCTAGCTGCCCTGAGTTTATAAGATGGTGCGCATAGAATTATTCCCAGTCCGAAGGTATGATTATGGACATGTCTAGGTCTAGGATACTGTGTCCCATCAATTCCCTCAATATCTGAATCTCTCTGTCAATACCCTCTGAGTTTATCCAACTATCCAGTGAATATAATGAAGGAGAGATACTTTGTTTCTTTCAAGAATCCTCAGATGAATAGAAATACACCTTCCTCGAAGCCTGTTTAAAACTTGAAATCCAGTTCTCAAACCCTCCTTTCCCCATTGATTTCGACCTATTCAATGAAGAAACTCAGTTTGTAATAACCATAGTGAGCCAATTTTTAGGTCTGGACTCAAACCAGTTCATCACTGAACCCTTATTGAGTCTGATTTTTACCCTTAGTTCGAGCCAAGAATTGTTAGGAATGTCGAGTCAGTCTTCGCCGCCCACCTGTCTGCAGTTCGACGAGTCCTTGGCCATAAATATAAATGCTCAGCTGAGTAATTTTAGTCAGTCTGGGACCTTCAGATTCTAGTCTATTCTTATGAAAATGTTTTTTTATTTATTTTTAATGATAATGACATATAGCTCCCTGAGATGTTTATGACAAGAGACATGCACAGTGACTATGGAAAATTCATGAATTCCCTCATGGCTCTAGTCTATGAGACCCTCTTTCAAAAGAGGCTATAAAGGGTCTTACTGTAAATTAAGAGCATGCTGCAATCATCTCCTGAAAGGAGAGTCAGGGATTGGTTCCTCTCAGAGATAGTACAGTGATCAGGGTCAATGGATTTACTGACCGGCCGTACGTCCTCCCAGATTTTCTGACGCCGAGGGTGTTTGCACTGGAACTAATTAGATAAAGGTTGGTGGCCGAAAATGAACATTTTATAAGTGCCAAAAAACATGGAGACATTAAATTTCCATGGGCGGTTAGCCCTTTCACTGTAAAAAACAAGTTGGATTTGCCAAAGGTTGAAAGTTTGCTCAAGGAGAAATGGTTTGACATGGAAGCTGCAATCAACTACGACCCGCATCACATCATCTTCGACAGAAGACAAGCAAATAAGAGAAAACCCTTCACACATGTCGAAGTGGCAGGCCTGGTGGAAAGAGCAAATTGAATGCAGCACCCTGGAAAAATCAATTCTGACAAAGATATGCCAGAAAGGCCAAGATTTTATGCTTTGTTGAAGAGTCCTCCTCAACCATACCTTTCCTGCATTGTGGCTGCAGCCACACAGGTTACACCTTTGGCCAGCTTGTCTGATAAGGAGAATAAAAGGGAATACTCAGAAGCCATGGACGTAGAAGAGGGAGAGGCGGCCTAGACACCTAAAAAGAAAAAAATGGAACAACTAGATGAAATCACGCCAAGTGCCAGTGTCAAAGGAAAAAAAAAATTGTGAAATTCAAGGGTCCATCCTTCGCGATTCAGGAATACACATTCAGTGGTGTTACCAAAGAAGTGGCAGGAAAATATAAGTCCAAAACGAAGTTGCTAGAAAAATACAGAGAGGCTGGTAAAAGGGGCTTTGAAGAAAGGTCGAAGTTAAGCGAAGAGGTGGACAAATTGCCAGGCCAGAAGACCTCTTTAGTGACAGTCAGAGACCCTACCAAAGGCACGCCAAATTTGGTTGTGATCATGGGTGACAAGGTGGTGGAGTTAGAAGTAGATCCAAAAGAGTCCCTAAAACTGACACAATTAATTTGCATCAATGGATAAGTGAATACCTCTATGCTGATGTACTCCAAGCGGCTTTACAAATATCCAAATTGATGACTGGTAAGAAAATAGTAGAAGAAATGCTCCGAAAGGAGAGAGTGGAAAATAAGGCTCACCTGGCACAAATTAAGAAGCTCCAAATGGATCTATCTATAGCGGACAGCCCGTGGGATAAGGGTTTTGCCACTCAGAGAATACTCAAAGACAAGGAAGGTACTATCCAATTACTGAAGAAAATGCTAGAAATTCCTTCAACTCAGCTCATTCAGACAGCCGAGTTGACATAGATAGAAAAGGAGAAAGAGACCCTAAACATTGATTTGGTCAATTATAAAGCCAAATTACTCATACAGGAAGGGAAAGTGGTGCAATGGAAGAAATATGCAGAGCTCTGGGTCAAAGAAAAACGAGCCTTTGAAATAAGTCAAGCTGAATTGGAAAAAGAGTTAAAAGAGTTGAAGGAAAAAGCTCAGGAACAGCCAACGCCTGCGACCCAATCACCCAAAGTGCTCGATGCATCGGAAGTACCTGGTGTAGACTCATTATCCCAAGATATGTCCCAGGTAAGCCTTAAGACTATAGAGATCACCGGCTTGATGAAACCAAATCAAGGCTTAATGGAAATGGCTAATGTCAAAGAAGATCTAAAGAAAAAAATAGAGGAGCATTGTAGGGAATTGGAGAGGAAGAACAATGAATTATCAAAGCTGGTATCAGGCCAAGGGGCTCTGGTAGGATCAAGGCACCTCATTTGCGACATGATTATAATGGAAGCAAACAAAGTGTGCCCATACTTAGATTTTATCCAAGATAAGGAGAACACCATACAAGCAGCCAGAAAGCACATCCAGGCAGCTCAATGCGACCTACATAAAAGACCTTTGGACATAGCTAAAAGTGTGATTAAATTCTTGAATAGTTTAACAGATGAGGACATCATACAAGGGAACATTCGAGATAGGATTCCCACCATCACTTGGGCCAGAAGGACGATTCACAAACACCTCCATTTAAATACGGTCGAGGCAAAGTGGAATTTCATGCGCAAACAAGCTGATGATTTTTTCGAGAAGTTCAAACCTCTAGTCCAGAGAGGGCTCCCTTTCTTCTAGGAAGAGAAGGGACCCATGTTATCCCAGAAGGAGTATTACGATAGGTTGGTCGAGTGCAGGAAGGACCACAGACAATTCGAAGATATGACTCAACAATTGCTTTTAGGCGTGATCGTGATCAGAAAATTGCCTGGGGAGTTTGAATTGTTATTTGATTTCAAAACTTTGTGCGCAAAGTTTTCGACACCTTCACTGTCTTCCTATTTGGAAAATCTAGAGTTAGGACTGTTGGCGGAAGAAATGGTTAAACTAGAGACACTGATAGCTAACCAATGGAAAATGATCGAGAACTATAGCAAGTCCGAACAAAGGTCACACCAAGGACGATGGACTCTAACGACAACCAGAACTCGGGGCACGATTGTGGAAGAATTAGGAGAGCGGGAAGTTTGAAGACTTGACATCTTTTAGACCCGGTTGAAAAGCTCACCTCCATCATTTTCTGTTTTATCATCACCCATGGAAGGATTCCACAATACAATTTGTTAAGAAACTATTGCTAATTTTGTAACTAATTTGGCCCTGTTTCAAGGTTGGTATCGAGGGCCCAAAACACTTTAAATAGGCTCCTCACAGAAGGAGAAAGGGTTGGTTGGTTTTGAATTTGCAAGACTATTGTGTTTGTAATACTTTTTGATTAATATACAGAGCCAAATGCTAGTTATATGCATTTAACAGGAATTCCTGTGTGTTTCCAAATTACAGTCTGTACTTTTCTTTTCTCATGTGCATGTTATTTCCAATGTTTCTTTACATTATGTTTCTCTTCATGTCGTAGACTTAGTGTATAATGGATAGGAATTCATAACCATATGCTCTTGGCATTGTCTCCAATATCCACTAAACTTTTCTTCCAAAACTGGCGTGGAATTCATCCCCGCGGTGCTCCACGTTAGCGAATTGTCATCTTTCTGTTATTACCACTAGACCCCAACTACAACGACAGTGATCGAGGCACTACCTTGCTCCTGTAAGCATTTTCCCATGCAAACTGCTCTGTTCTCCTATTATTTTTGACTCCATATCTCGATAGCTCTTCCTTTTGTCTCCAACCACCAATGTTTGATACTTATCTTGTGACAATATAAATCTTGCCTTGTTATGTATGTGTGAGAGATCCCTCTCTGAAATCAGAGGATCCAGCTCTGTTTTCTAAAGTGGTTCTGCTATTACCTCGGGATCTGCCTTCCTGCAACCTTGGGTGTGGTTCTGGGTGCTAACGCCCTGTTCCCAAGCCTTTGACCCTCTATTATGAGGTTATGGATTTAATCCTTGGGTCTGCCAAAGGTCAGGCTCCCGATAGTAGGCTCGACAAGAAGTGGTCCCTCCAGTTTTTACCTGCCTGGATTGTTTCAACAATTAAAAAAATGCTTATGACCGCCTTCTTGAAAGGATTCGTTGTAGTGAGAAATACAATTATGTCCATATAAGGAAGCTTTGAAGTAGATTCTCCACTAATGTAAATTCAATAACTTAATGTTTATAATGTAATATATGTAACTGTTGTCAATTCAAAATGTAACTATTGTTTTTTTTTTAACAGAAACTATAAAGGGGGGAATATATAAAAGTTAGTTGTGCACAACCATTCATTACAGACATGGTGATCCAGAGTATCCGTGCAAAGCAAAAGATCTGCACAAAGGGACTATCCACTGTGTTTCCCAAAACACTTCAAAATGAGTTTGTTCAAAACATTTATAGCCGTGGGTTGTATAAACCCTTACATACTGATTACATAAAAATAGACAGAAAAACATTCATTCAAAGCTAGACAAAAGAAGGCTAATGATTGCCTCTTAGGTTTCTTGGCTGGACGATTGATTCCTCCTCCATTGGAAGCACGGCATCATCAGTGGCTCCATTGACTCTGCTGCTCTGGTGCATGGATATGAAGCGCTGAAGGTCCTCTTGAATCCTGTCAACTTTCCCCATTATTTCACAAAGATTGCTTTCGTTGTCATCGATGCGTGCATCGTGATTGCTGATCTGGAGTGAGGTATAGCTGACTGTGTCTCCCATTTTTTTCACCTCCCGAGCCATCTCTCTGTTATCCATAACGCTGATGGAGAGCAGTTCATACAATCTCCTTAAGTTCTTTTTTATGTCCATAATCCCCACGTTTTCACCATCCTGAGCCATTTTGCCAGCCTCTGTCAATAAGGTGATTCGGGCGAACTGGTTCTGAATAGCTTGACCAAGACTGTCAGGAGCTAAAAGACTATTGAAGCAGAATCTAAGCACGAGGAGTTCCTTATACAGCAGTAAGTCGTCACTTCTTCCACAAGCCAAAGTGCCCATGGCTCCTTCTTGCCACCCTGTACACCTGCAACCTATGACCGAGCTGCTTCCCCAATTGCCAAAGAGAAAGCCTGAACCAGGAGTGACTGTCTGTGAAATTGAAAGGGAGCTACACGAACAGGGGGAAAAGGCTGCAAGGGCCAACCTTTCCTTCACCACTGAGCGAGTAAGAGGGAGAACCTGCCATAGAAGGCCTTGCAGTCTCCCTTCTCCAATGCCTGTAACAATTTTCAACAGAAATCGCAGAGCATCATATAATCCAGGGCCGAGAATGGAAAGGGAATGGGGGATCATATCGCTCCCAACGGAGGCCATGGAGAAAAACGTGAAGGGATCTTGAGCGTGCGAGGGGGAAATGAAGATATCCCCGAATTGAAGAGCTTTTAATTCCTCTGCCTTCGAGAGATGGAGAAGACAGCAAGGGGGCCACGCGGCATAGGAAGGAGGAAGGGGAGGACTGAGCAGTGAATGAGAGGAGCCGGCAATGAGGAGGGCTTCGAAGAGCGTGAAGGAGGGATAGATAAGGGGCGAGAGAGGGATTATGGAGGATAATGATAGGGGAAGGAGGAAAAAGGGGGGACCAAACAAGCCAAAGAGAGGGGGGAGGAGTAAGATCCCATGGATAATCAAAAGGCTAGGTTCCTTGCCATGTTTATTCGATAGGCTAATCCACTTGCGATGGTCATTCATAGAGAAATTCCTGAATGTTTGCTTGAGATGAGGATGAGTGTAAGCTTGACTTCTCATTACGAAACATATTTAAGAATGGGAGGATTACCATTTTGCTTGAAGTGACCTTGAGGGATGGAGGCCCCCAAGTTGGCCATACTATCCGCTGCAGTGTTATTGATTCTGAGAATATGAAATGGTTCATAGGAGCTGAGCATAAGAAGTTTAGCTTTATTGTACAGACGATGGCAATTGACTGCTCCCTTGGGGTATCCATGGATCAATTTGGATATGACGTGCTTTGAATCTCCAAATATCAAAACCTTTTGATAGTTTTTATCCTGAAGGATCTGCAGACCTTAGAGGAGAGCCAACCACTCTGCTTCATTGTTAGTTCGAGTCCCTAAACCCCAAGCAAAAGTTTGTTCTATTTGTCCTCCGGGATCCAGAAGAATCCCCCACGCTCCTGCCACCCCTAATTCAAAATGTAACTATTGTTAGAAAAGGAAGGTGGAAGGATTTAGGTCTTGGTGGTTTATAGATGGGTATGCCATAAATTTCTTGAAGGTTTATACTTGCAAAATATGAAGCTTACATGTGGAATCATTTCCACTCATCCCTAATATTGAGGATAGTATGAGAATCA
>LPNX010262476.1:67635-79513 GCA_001517045.1 Pseudotsuga menziesii
ATTTTGGACGAACCAGGGTTTTTGAGGGTGTTGAATCTATTTCTATCATCAAAATTGCGATTAAAACAAAATTAAATTCTAATTTTGCAAAATAAAAAATGTTGAATTCTATTTAAAACTGATCGTTGTTCCAAATTATAAAATTTTCAGACAATTTCTTGAAAATAGTATGCCAATTGTGTAATAAATGCAACATTACCTTATCATGTGACCACCTCCTACACACCATCGTCCATGGCAGACATCACTATCCAAGCAACCAACCATAATAAAAATAATAAATATGACACATGCACGGTTGCAGGTTTATATATGCAAGGAAATTTGGCACATTTTTTCAAAGGATAAAGACGTGAGAGGAACTGTTCTATTTATTTGTTTTTAAAAAAAATCAAATTTTGACTTAACCGCCAATGTAATTCCAAATCTATTTTATGGATTTGGCAAATTAAAAAAAACAAATGAAATTAACAGCAAAGTTGCTCATACTTGTCTTTTAAAGATTTCAAGTTCAAAATAAAAACTTAGTCAACAGATTAATATTTTCAACATTTCCATAAAGAAATTCTAAGAACTATTAACAAGTTCAATAACTAACAAATATAAATAAAATTATAATGCATACAAGTGGTTTATAACTATGGCACTCCCTTCATATAAACTCGATGAACTTGTGTTATATCAATTTTATGAAAGTTTAACTAAATTAAATCCTTAAAATTAATAACATGCAAAAATATTTTAAAATTATAAACTAAAGTTCCAAAATAATAAATTATAACCAAAAGTGTTTATATATACATTAATTTGATGAACCAATTCCATTTTAAATGTACATTAATTCCATTAACCATATTCTTAATCTCATAGCCTAGAGTAAGGATTCCTCGTATGCTCACAAACAAAAGGGCTCCTAACATATTGTTTTAAAAGTCGTCTCAAAAACTAAAGGCTTTTAACATATCTTGTCTAAAATACTCCTAACATTAAATGTGACTGTCCATGAAGGAAAACGTTAACATATAAACTTGTTCCCACTAATGATCATATAATGTTAGAAGAACCAACAAATCATAGTTATATGAATTCTACTTAATAGTCACGTTACTAAATGACGATGCTCAATATTGAGCCCCACTTGTTTCACTTGTTTCCTTTTTTTTATTTTTATTTTGTTATATATATACTAAAAATATTAGTTTTGAAGTTAATTGGTTTTTTAATTTTAATTTTAATTTTTAATTATTTTTAATGTTTTTATTAAAAATAATAATTTCCAAAATTATTGGTTTTTTAATTTTTTTTAACATTTTGTTTTTAATTAAAATTGTTTTTTTTTGTTTTTTTAAAAGATTAAAAGAAAAAAAACTAATATTTTTTTCCAATCATACATATTTTCAAATTGCATGCAATTCTAACTCGACGAAAGAAAGGGTGTTGTTAGTAACGCGTCTTTTCCATTTAGAGGTATCAATTTTGGCATTTTCATTGCAATGACTCCACTTGTGAAAAATATAGTTTCAAACATTATGAAATTTTAACCCTAATGAAAAATTAGGGTGATTTTGGAGGAGCACTTTTTCGATCCAGGGTTTGATTTAGGGTTTTGATTACACTCGCACTGGTCATAGTTTCAAAAAGTTGTAATTTAAGCCATGAAAAAAAAATAGTTGCTCCTGATAGCACCACTTTTTGGTTCATGGGTTATTTTTGGTGTTTTTGACAGAAAAATATAAGTTTTTGCAACTAGAGTTCTTGTTTTGAGTATAAAGTTCTCGTCAAGTTGTATAATGTGTTTGTCTTCAAATTCATCATGACTAGTTCAATGAGTTATCTATCCTTCTTCGAAATATCCTTACCACATTCACCCAATTTCAATTGTAGCTCCTTGATGCGAGCTGAATAGTCCTCAATCTAATCAAAGGAAAGAGGTTCCAGAGATATCAACTCTTTCCTTATCTACATTACTTGACTTTCATTAACCTTGTTGAATAATGCCTTTATCTTATTTCAGTCGGCATGAGGACAGTCGATTCTACTTGTATGAAAGCAATTTTCCCTTGAAATGTAGGTCGTAATGACCCCAACAACCTCATCCTTCCTTCCATTGATGGTAAAATTTGCATCAACATCCATAAGATTTGTAATAATGACCTTAACTTATTACAACAATCCCTTTCTCTTTAACAAAGTCTCCATATCTAATGCCCATATTGCATAGTTTTATCCATTTAGAACAATAGGTTCTATCTTGGAAGTCATCCTTCTGATTAATAGATCTAATCCAAGTTCAAGAAGAGGTATCAGTCAACAAATCTTCGACACAGAGTCGGCCAACCCTAGATCTTAATCGGCACGATTCGTAGACAACGAGCTAGGTCAAAACCAATATATTTGATACCATGTTGGGAAAGATCTTCACCTTGAACCATAGAACAAAAAATAAAATTAGTGGAAGGAGCCAATATTCCAAGAAGAGAGATGGTGTCTAAAGACATCGTTACAACACTTAAGCACGTCGCATTGTGATCAAAACATCACAATGCATTATTCAAATCTTTTTTATTCGATATCAACACAATCCATAAGGTCGTTCTTTTATAATCTCAAGACATAATGAAATCCCTTGAAGTGAGGAAGATCTAGTCCAGTACAAATAAGGGTTATTGGTTTTAACTGTTTCTAGGAAATCCACACCATCCCATAGTTTAGTCGATTGTTGTAGTTACGCTAACCATGGCCTTATTAACCATTGAGTACAACCTTCAACTCTTCGAATCAATCCACTAGTCGACTGCTTTGCTAGTCGATTTATTGTCTCCAGAAGATCTGGGAGTGTGATGAACCTGCATAACCTTAGGTTCCAACATAAGCCATTCTCCACTTTGACGGGTGGCATCCTCTCGCTTGGTAGACATCAATTAGAATTAGTGGTGGAAAAGGGAGCAGAAGAAGACCATAGTGGCCATGTTTTTCACTATTTTGTATGATTTCCATGTTTTCTTACTTGTGTTAAGTTATTAGGACAATACTTTCAAGTTTATAGTTGTAAGTTTTTTGGGAAGATCATTGTTCATACTCTTAAGCAAAATAAGGAGGAAAATTTTTGTGAGGTTTTTTGTAGCATACAATGTCTTCTAAATTTATATTAGTACATAATTCTTAGCCTATTTTCATCCATTTTAATACAAAATGTTTACTCATTATTGTTAAAAAGAACAATGTATATTCCAAACATAATAATGAATTCCTATGAATATTCTTTATAGATTTTAGGAATATTTTGTGACTCATATAAATAGCATATAGCTTGATATTTTGTGCTCCACATATTCATGTGAGGATTCTCTAATGTGGAATTTAAAGAGACATATAGTCTAAGAACTAAGACCAGTGTTAAAAGTGTAAAATTGCATGTTTCATAGGGTAGCTCTCATGGTCCTTCAAGTATACCAATGCTAGCGACCACTAGTGACCACTCATAACACTAGGATATGGGTGCTACACATGTGGTGAAGGGATCCAAACGTATTTTTATGCCAAATTCTTAAGTCATGGATTCTAGTATTTCTAAAGTCATGGATTCTAGTATAGGTTCAATCACTTTAATTTGATTATGAGTTATAAAAATCCAATGGATACCCAAATGTTGTATAATAGGTGTGAAACATAACATGGTGCATGATGGGCCAATCTATGTGATAACATATACCCCTTAATGTGTGAATAAATGATGTCAATGTATGGTTGAAATATATCATGTTTTTTTTAGTTTAAGGACTTGGGATGACTAAGAGGGGATGCCACCGATGTAAAAAAAGGAGAAAGGAAACCTAAAACCACAATAGAGATCAAAATATATTATATTTCACTATTAGAGTAAAGCATTCCCATGATAATGTATGAGCCAAGTCAAGTACATCGTGGTGGATAATGGACAATAAAGTGGGAGGTCCATGCCCCAATATTAAGATAACTCAAATATATATTAGAGAGATGTATGATCAAGAGCATGCATCACAAATCCATTGGCTAATATAATAATAGCACTCAATAACATAAACTAAATGAAGATGAAATTGTCGAATGACCATATATTTACGAAATTTATACTCTTTATTGATAATCTCCTCCTATATGAACTTTTGCCAACATAGATTTTAGAAAGATAGCATTTATAAAACAATTTGTTCTCTTGTATTCATGATTCACTATGTTGAAAATATTTATCTAATATGAAACACATTTACCATTATGTTCCAAGACCTCAAATTAGCATCAAGATGGAATACAAAAATGTCACATACAAGAGATGTATTAATACTTTGGCTGGACACTTTTGTTGTATTTTATGTTTTCCTCCATGATGCATTCGGATAATATATTTATGGAATCCTTCTCAAGTCCATGTTAAACACATTTTTCTCGTGCATGTAAATGAAAGGGAGAAAATTCATTAATCCCAAGGTACTATTCCAATTGAATGCATGTCCCTTTTCATGATCTACCCATTTTGGTGATGAGAGGCAAGAGCACAGGCATGGACTTTCAAACAATGTAATATTTCAATTTATCTATACGAGGAGCACATGACCTTTTTCATAATTTAGGCATTGAGTGATGTGGAGAAGAAGCACATGCCTTTTCTCACAATGTAGGGATTAGATGATGTGGAGAAGGAGGACATGTAATTTCTTTCATTCTAAACATTTGAGAGATTATGAGAAGAAGAACATATCCATTCTCGCACTCTAACCATGGGGAAATGAAGTTAAAATATAAGAATAAACCCATTATAAGCATAGATTGATAGGCATGATTTCCTAGATCTTTATGACGAATATTATTGTCTAGGCATTGAAGTTGAAGACTAATTAGAATGCTAACAAAGAAAAGAGTTAGAATAGCATTCACATACTTGTCATTATGGACAAGAACACCCCATTCTTGGTCATGATCATCCATTCTTGGTCATGATCACAGGGTCTTCACTTAGTGAAACCATGTTATAGCGCCTTCATTCATGGGATATCAAAGAATACCCCTAAATTCACTAGATATTGATAATTACCTACAAAACTCCTTTTGTTGAGACCCCCTCCCAATACATATCTCCATTTTTAAAAACCCTATTTTACAATATATTCCTTATTTTTACTAGATACCCCTTTATATACCCCGCCAATACCTATAAATCCCCCATACCATACTCCCTTCCCCCCAATACCTTTAATATATATTGACCTTATTTTTCATAATTAAATAAAACCCCTTTATGAATGAACGTGATAAGATATTGCTGAACAAGGTGAATCCCCCGTGGTCATGATAAGGTACAACTTTATGTAAAATCTAAGGAAAATAAGATTGAGAAATAGACATAAACACAACTAAAATAAATTAAATTTCATTCAAGCTTGCACTAAAGTCTATATTGATATATACTTTTACTTTTTCATAGACCTAATGTTACATACATTATAAGGATACAATATTAATAGAAGCAGAGACAATATAAGTCTACATATAAGATTTCCAAAATATCCATTGGAGGCTAAACACCGGTAATTAGACCTGAAATGGAGCCACAAATATTGATTCCCATTTAATTTGATTATATGCAAAAGATAAAAAAACTAAGAAGTCGATGAAAACCTAATTATAAACCATTTAAAGGTTATCCCTAAGGGTTCAATTGGTAAGACATGTGCACGCTCTCTTAGTCTTAGGGGAGGTCATGAGTTCGAGCCTTGGGTCTTTCGTAGTTAGGCCTTCTTCTAGGAAGGCCGACGGCTTACCACCCTTACCATCCTTGAAACACAGGGAAGTATTAGTGGGTTTCCTGGTCAATTTCCAATGAAAAAAAAACAATTTAAAGGTTGAGCTCATTAATTGGTTGATGATGTGGAAATCATGTTATTACCTTGAGATTCTCTTGGATTTGAGAATTCTTTACTCTATTAACAAGGCCAACCAAGAGAAGGTGGAAGCTCATATGCCCTCATGCAAAAAATTAGGAAAATATTGTGCTTTGACATATATGGTAAAATTTGGGTTTTGGCTTGGCTCATGATGGCAAGACTTGGGTCATGTGGTGATGGAGATGATGGAAATGAGGGCTAAAGCTTCCAAAGTGATGTATAAAGATGAAATTATTCATAACAAAGTGGGTGAGAAAAATTACACTAATAACCGTGTCGAGAGTTGAGAGGATAAGTTGGAGAGACGTGAATAGTCACTTGATATCATCCTTAATTGTTAAGGTTCCTCTTCCTTATGATGATGATGATGATAATGGAGAATGGAACCACCACCATCATGCTCCCGTTGAATCTATCTTCTTATCACCTCCATAGAAATGGATTCACATAAGCAAGGTGATGGAACTCTATGTAAATGCTCACAACATTCACTAGATGAGCTAATCTGCGATATCTGGCATTAACACTTTTCATTCAATAGAAATCATAACATTTTTTTTAGATCAAGCATACTCCTCTTAGTCCTCCACCTACCTCCTCCCCTTCAAAGAAAATGACAAGAATAGTAACGATGTGAAGATTAATATGATCATTAGAGCCTCTTTCTTCTTAGCTAACATCTCCATTCTTCATTTTCAGTTTGTTCTTCTTATAACTTCCTCTAAACAAGAAAAGGAAACATCAACTATTTTTAGCATTCCACATTGACTACACTTGATAGCATGCAAGAAGCACTTGTATATATTGTGCATCTCTTATATCACACTTAACCATTTATGTTCCCTACACTATATTACCTATTTGCAAAGAATATATCACCATCCTAATAACAACTTAAATCTTTTTAAATTCACAAATCAATTCATTCATCCAAGTCTTAAGAAGAAGTCATAGCAATACAAAAATTATAAGCATTTTTTAAAATACTCTTTCAAATAATTACATTATTTTAGAACATTAAAACATTTAGTTTTAAATTTGATGATTGTATTAAAACCAACATAGATCCATCTTATAACCTGGATTTATTAAGCACCGAGAGGAATCCAATTTATTGAGGTGTAATTTTTTTATTTCATATTTATTTTATAGGGTGACATGGATTTTTTTAATTACTTTTCATAATTTTTAATTTTATGAGTTGGCATGTTTTTTTTTAATTACTTTTTATTTTTGGTAATGTTACAACTAACATCTCCCCATAGTGGGTTGTAGAGAACCTCGCTCCTCTCAATGAAAGAAAGTTTTTATTTATAAACTTAAAATTTCAAAAACAAGTATTCAACAAAACCTTAAGTTTTTTTAAAATATTAAAAACTTATTTTACTAGAAAAAAAGAATATACATGAAATATCTTTAAAGAAAATACACATCAAATCTAGACTTCCCATGAGTTACTAATGCTATTTATTTGACTATACTCTCAATGAGTCCCGCTATCCAAAGCATGTTTTATTTTTTATTATTTTGTTAAGTAGGAACATTACAACATCTCCCCCATATTGTGTTGTTTTTATCACATACATTTTACATCTCCCCTATATTAGGTTGTTTTTGTGGCCGACATTTATTTTGGAGGATAATTAAAATTTTTATTTTTTTATGGCTGACATTTATGTAATGTTATGTAACGTTACATAACGTTACGTAACCTTACAAGATCTCGTAACGCTGCAAGATCTACCCCATACTAGGTTGTTACGTAACGTTATAAAATAGAAAACCTTAGACTCACTGTAAATCTAAACCAATTTAACAATTTATTCAATCCTTAATACTTATTACTTACATTGAGATAATCCTCATAATTCTACCTATGTTTTCACCTTAACCTATTCATTACAATCTTGATCAAACTCCAGTTTTGTGTCACTGCCATTAACTGAAACCAGCCTAGATCCAAATCCTAGGCTCTATCAAGAGGGATCAAATATCCCGAGGTGCAAACCTCTTCCCAGGTATTGCACTCAAGGAGGTTTGCACGTGGGATATTTCATCCCTCTTAGTGCTTGATAAAGCCTAGGATTTGGATTTAGGCTCGTATATAATTAAGTTATGCTTCCCCTTATCAATATAGTAAAGCTTATAAGATTTTGTGACTTGAAAATTTGTTAAGTAAGTTGATTTTAAATTTATATTATTCAAATTAATAATTTTATGTTAAAATTAATATATAATTTTTGAACTTTACATTTAAAATTGGAACTAAAAAAATTATTTTTAATATTAAATATTAATTTTTTAATATTAATTATTGCCTTTTACAAAAATATAAATGTTATTATCTAAACAACATTAAATTCAATTTTTTGATATATATTTATGATTATGAATCTTGAATTTCTAAATTAATCTAGACAATGCAAAGCATAGCTGAGCTTCTTTTTCATTTGCAGATTTGATTTTTCAATCTTAAAAGTCAACGTCAGTCGATTTTGGACTTTTTGGTGTTCAGAAGTTGGTGACTGTTTAACCTATTTTTTACAGCAAAAGCTAGCGGATGTGATAGGAGGTTTATTAATAATAATAAAATAAATTTTAATATTCTCTTTAATTTAATTAAATTATGTATATAAGTAATGAAAACAAAAATAATTATAAATAAAACATTTTTGTGATATATTTTTGAAAGAAAGATGTAATTTTTTGCATGCTTAATATGGAGTTGACTTATAACATTATAAATCCAAAATAAAATGGATTTATGATGACAATAAAATGGTATACAAAGATCAAATTTCTCGAAGAAGAAATTTTTCTTCCAAATCTTGATATTCTTTATATATATATATATTTTTAAGGATTGATCTTTATAAATTCATAATAAATAGGAATTAAAATAGATAAAAAGAACATTATTATTTTATCAAACCTTTTTTTGGAAAAAAATATTTTACTCATTTAAGTTATTTATTAATATATTCTATAAAGTTGACATTCCAATATATGGTTTATGATAAAGAATCTAGATGGATTTGTCAAATTTGGTTATTATTATTATAATTGTTTCAATAATGTAAGGATTAAAATTTGTTTTGAATTTTTTTTTAAAGAAAAAAAACTTGTTTTTTTATATTCTTTGAAATCAAAGAAAGCATTTTATTTATATGACTTAAAATATTTTTATGAAGACATTTCTCAAATACCAAGCTATTCAAATTTGACATATATTATCTCATACAAATATTACATACATATGCTAAAAGTTGTAACAACCATAACATGTTATAAGTTTTTTTTAACAACAATCAAAACTCACTAGATAAAGTTGAAGATAATTAATAGCCAATCATCCAAAAAAAACAATAACCATCTATATGAATATATAAATTGAACCCTCTAAGATAAGGGCATCCTCCATGTAGTATGATATACTGTGGGTATTTATATGTATTTCATGTTGTATTTTTTCCTGGAAAAGACTGTATTTGCTGTACTGTCCATGAGAGGACTGTGTCTGATTTTCTTGAAGATGTAAAAAGTTCCTTTGATTCATTGAATACCAAGGAATGCATTTTTTCTGACTGAAAAAAAAAAAGGGCATCCTCCATGTCTTTAAAATATAAGTACCTTCAAGTTCCCTAATAGCCTTTTTAAGTAAATAATTAATAACAAAGTTAAATCTCTAAAAATATAAAGTACCTTTAGGTCCCAATAGCTTTTTTAATTAAAGCAGCCTCAACTAGATCGACCATGGAGATGCCAATACCAAATTTTTTCATTCTGCATCCTTAGCAAGGAAGAATATCAATTCTATTTGGGCCTTGAAAAATGAGGAAGGTGATATGGTAACGATGACTCTCAACTCAAAGCTATGGGTGAGCAGTATTTTTCTACCCTCCTGAAAGATGATGGTTCTTCATGTCTTCTTTGTTGATGTATTTGTAACTTTGGAATGTATCCACTTGTATATTTTATATTGTATTTCATTGTACCCCGATGTTCCTCCGATCGGGAAAGTCATTAATATAATAAAGTCATGTAAAGTCATTGAGGTTAACCCTCCTTTGTAAGTCAGGGCAATAGTCCCCATAGTTGAGGGGTATTAGGGTTATTAGACTCTCCTAGTGAGGTCGGCCTTAGTGAGTAATTGTCAAGTGGAAAACTAGTATAAATAGAGAGTGAGACTCTCTATTTGAAACTCACACTCACTCAACTGTAGCGCATGAATGGGAGAAGAGGAGCTCGCACAAGTGAGAGAGAGAACAACTGTCAGAGATCATCTTTGTGTTTTTGGGTTTTACTTTTTCTATTGTTGCTCATTCTATCCGTGAGGAAGTTGCGAGGTTTTCTCCTTTATGGTTTCCCCAAGGAAAACTCTTTGTGTCTGTCGTCTCTCGTGATTATTGTTGTGCATGTTATTCTCTCATATAAGATCCTAGATCATATTGATTAAATGATAAAAATCTAACATGGTATTAGAGCTAACCTGAGAAGAAGACAATGTGCAGCTGCAGAAGCTAGGGCTTCTTATTTTTTGGGTCTCTCTCCACAGATCATCAACAAAAGGAGGCTAGGCTAACTCTCCATTGAAGGGCGCATTTTTCTGTCGAAGCAGAATCTGATTCTAAGCATTTTCAGTTTTTGACCTACTACTACAGTGGGAAATTAGGGCTTTTCACATAAGTGGAATTTTTTAGTGAACCCAGCATAGGATTTCTCTCCTCCTCAAAATTAAAGTTTAGATACCAAGATAGAAGTTTTTGGTTAGGTAGAACTCCGGGAAAGTCAAACCCTAATTTTCCCCTGAACCAGAAAACCAGAAAACCAACACTGCAGAAGATCAGCTCCAGATCCAGTTTTGGCATCTCAAATTGGTAAGATCTAAATATTTTGTATTTCCATTTGAGGTTCTCATTTAAGATGTGTTAGGATATTTAGACACTTAAGATTTAGTTAAGATCAACTTGTGTAATATATCTGTTAGGTAAAAGTGTGTTTCTTTAGTATGCATTAGTATGCATTTGTAAATTAAATGGGAAAATAGATGTGATGAAGCTCGTGGATTGATTGAGATGTCAATCTCTACTGATTTGTGATTCCACATATCTGGAATTGATGAACCTGATATAGCTTGTGAAAAGTTGGAATCTGTGTTTGGTAAACACAATGAAATTTGGGGTCATCAACTTGAGAATGAGTTGATTTCCTTGAATCCAAATGATTTTTCATGCATTCAAGACTATTTATCTAAGTATAAAACTCTTATACTCTTATGTGCAGAATGCAAGATTAAGAAAAAAGACAAACAATGTATTTACCATATTCTTTCCAAACTTGGACCTGTATATTCTGTTTTTGTATCTACATTCTACTCCATGAAAGAATCCTTGACTACAGCTAGCTATTAAGAGCCTAGTCTTGAATCCTTTTGTGATTCCTTAATTAGAGAGCAAGATAAGCTCATTCATATTGGAATAATTAACAATGCAGATACATCTGAGAAAGCCTTATTATCCCAACAAAGAAAAGTCCAAGCCTCCCAAGAAACATAATTTTCACAATAATAAGCCAAAAAACAAGGGTCCCAAACCCTCTCAGTCAGCTCCTTCTTTAAAAAATGTCAAAGGATCCAAGCCAAAAGGAAAGAAGACTGAGCGTCATTGCAATTTTTGTGGGAAAGATAATCATGATGAATCTAAGTGTTTCAAGAAGACGGCAGCCTTGGAAGCAGCAATGAAGAAGCACCACATCAGCCTAGATTCTTCTTCAGAGTCTAACTCTCATGGACAGGCACTTTGTGCTTCTGATTACTCTTAAGCTGCATCTTCTTCTTCTACTTCAATTGAATAGCTCATTGATTTTGGAGCATCTTATCATATGGCTAAGGATCAAGCCATCTTTTCTACTATGCATGAATGTAACACCAAGCAAATATTTGTTGGTGATGATAGATC
>LPNX010262476.1:80065-191064 GCA_001517045.1 Pseudotsuga menziesii
CCCTTGTTGAAAAATAATCTGGTCATCAAATTATTCAGTTAAGATATGACAATGGAGGAGAATATGTTAACAACAAGTTCACTACTTTCTGCACTGAACAAGGAATCCAACAACAACACATTGTTCCATATACACCACAACAAAATGGTTTAGCTGAACGGAAGAACTGCATTTTAAAAGAAATGGCTAATTGTATGATCCAATCTAAGGGACTAAATCTTCAATATTGGGTTGAGGCCATAAATTGTGCAAATTACATAGTTAATCGCACACCCACTAAAATTTTACAAGGTATAACACCGAAAGAAGCATGGAGTAAAATTAAACCAGATGTAAGTCACTTTTGTGTGTTTGGTTGTGAAGCATGGGCTCACATTCCAGATGAAAAACGGAAAGCATTGTAGCCTAAAAGTGAAAAAGTGCATATTTGTTGGATATTCAGAAGATGTAAAAGGTTATAGACTTCTTTAGCCACATTCTCGTGATATAATCATTAGAAGAGATGTTAAATTTGATGAAAATCTCTTGGCCTATGAGCCTAACTTGGTGGGTGTGCCATCTTTGGCCTGTGAGCCTGATTCAACGATTGTGCCTTCTTCTTCTTCTTCCAACTTCCTTGACAGGTTTCCAACTCCAGTTTTTGATGACGACAGTGAGGATGAAAATCCACCTCCTCCTGATCATGTTCCTCCAATTGCACCAACACCAATACTTCCTCGATGGGTCCATTCAACATGTGAAGCAACTGGTGATCTTGCCGGTGATCCTAGAGATCAACGTCGAACACGTTCTCAGTTTCAGAGAGCCTCTTCTCTTTTGGCTCAAGTTTCTGAGAATCATGATCCAGAAACTTTTGCAGAAGCTTCAGGAAATCCAGATTGGGATGTAGCTTTGGATGAAGAATATTGTTCCTTAATGGCAAACGATACTTAGGATCTTGTTCCTCTTCCAAAAGGAAGAAAACTTGTCAGATGTAAATGGGTCTACATAACTAAGTATGCATCAGATGGAAGTGTTGAAAGACTTAAGGAAAGGTTAGTTTCCAAAGGTTTTTCCCAAGTTGAAGGGATTGACTACAATGAAACCTTTGCTCCTGTCGCAAAAATGAATTCCATCTGCCTTGTTCTTTCCCTTGCAGCCTTACATAACTAGGAAGTCCATCAAATGGATGTCAAGTCTGCCTTTTTACATGGTGATTTACAGAAGGAAATTTACATGGAACAACCTCCTGGATATGTTCAGGATAACTCTAGCCTTGTATGTCTCCTTAAGAAATCCTTTTATGGCCTTAAGAAAGCTCCTAGAGCTTTGTATGCCAAACTGGATAGCTTTCTCCTTGACACTAGTTTTTCTAGATTACATTCTAACCCTAATGTCTATACCAAGAAAGTAGGAAACCATCTCATCATACGTGTTCTTTATGTTGATGATCTTATCCTTACTAGTAGTGACCCTAAACTTATAACCCATGTGAAATCCAACCTTAAGCAAAATTTTGAAATTTTAGACTTAGGACATTTGCATTATTTTCTTGGTCTCCAAGTCTTGCAAACAAATGAAGGAATCTTTCTTTCCAAGTCTAAGTATGCTTGTGACCCTCTTCGTTGCTTCCACATGGAATATTGTAAACCAACCCCTTCTCACTACCAGTCTGGAGTCAAACTTTTTGCCACTTGTACTTCCCTTGAAGTAGATGCCACCTTGTGTCGTCAGCTTGTTGGTAGTCTTTTTACTTTACTCATTCCTGTCCTGACCTTTCCTTTGTCGTTGTTCGTGTTTCCCGTTATATGCAAACTCTTCATGAAAGTCACTGGAAAGCAGCAAAAAGAATACTTCGATATATTCGAGGTACAATTCGGTTTGGAATTCATTACAGTACAGGGGGGGAACCTTTGTTGGTTGGTTTCACTGATTCAGATTGGGCCAACGATCCTGATGATCGAAAGTCTATTGTAGGTTATGTTTTCAGTCTGGTATCTGGACCTGTCACTTGGGCTTGTAAGAAACAACAAGCTCTTGCTCTTTCTTCAGCAGAAGAAGAATATCGAGCCACAGTTAATGCCAATCAGGAAGCTTTATGGCTTCGACAAATCCTTTCATATTTTGGATTCGAGCAGCAGCAGCCTACTCCACTTTGGTGCGACAATCAAAGTGCCATCAAGCTTGCCAAATATCCAATTCTACATCAATGTAGCAAACGCATTGAGCTACACATGCACTTCATCAGAAATCTTGTTCATGATCATGTTATTGAAGTGCTCTATTGCCCTACAGATGATCAAGTTACAGACATCTTCACCAAGTCTCTTACAGAAGCGAAGTTTTCTAAACTTCTGTCTATGTTAGGAGTTCAGGAATGTGTCCTTAAGGGGGGATAAGCTCTAATTCCTCCTTCCTTCTTCTAATAGTGTCACTTTTGTAAATCCTTCAATCCTATCCCAAGTTGTTCTTAAGAGGGGATGTTACGATATTTAGACACTTAGGATTTAGTTAAGATCAACTTGTGTAATATATCCGTTAGGTAAAAGTGTGTTTCTTTAGTATGCATTAGTATGCATTTGTAAATATTATAATCCGATGGTCACGATATGTTCTAGACCTAGAGTGATCTGACGGTTCAACTTCTCATAGATCATACCTACCATTGATCTGTGGCTTAACACCCGATTGGTCTATGATCTCTATTTAAAGAGCATAGAGGGTCCTTGGCTAGTTGATCGATTATGAGAAGCTCATGTAACTTTCCTTCTTTTGCATAATAAATTGCTCCAAGTAGCTATTTGGCTGGGGCCGTGGACTGTTTCCCTCTTGAGGGTTTTAACCACGTGTCAAGCATCGATGTGTTGATTTGTGATCTATTTGTGTGAAGCGGTTGCTCAAGGTGTTTGGTCTTTTGGGAGTACCCTATATACCCGAACAAGATGTCTCATCACACCAAGTTTGATGAAAATCTTGAAGGAGCTGAAAACTTTCGAGCAAGGAAGTATAGGATTTCATTGGTTCTTGAAGAAAATGAATTGGACACCTACATAAGTGCAAAGGCTCCAGTTCTAGAGGAAGATGAGGCTAATTCCCCACACAAGAAGAACTTGGTCAAGGCCAAGAGGATTATTGTTGATGCTATCAAGGATCACCTTAAACCACAGGTATCTTCCCTAAAGACACCTAAAGAGATGTTTGATTCCTTGACCAGGCTATTTGAAGGGAAGAACATAAATCAGAAGAAGACTTTGAGAAACAAGTTGAAGAATGTAAAGATCCAGAATGCAGAGACCATACAGTCATACTTTACAAGGGTCTCTAAAATCAAAGAACAACTTGAAGCAGTGGATGAAGAAGTAGAGAATGCAGAAATTGTGATGACCACCTTGAATGGTCTCCCTAGGTCATGGGACTCCTTCATTCAAGGGATTTGTGCTAGAAGAAAATTAATCACATTCAGTAGGCCGTGGGAGGAATGCTCACAAGAGGAAGCTTGGATAGTAGCTCGAGAAGAAAAGATGGGAAGTGAATATCAAGCTCTCACAGTACACACCAAGAAATTAAGAAAGGACCACCATCATCCCAAAGGTAAGCATTCTCATCAGAAAGATATCCCTAGTAGATATAGCAAAGATCTATCTAAACTCAAATGTTATACTTGTGATGAGAAAGGACACTTTGCCAGACATTGTCCCAAAAATAGAGGTAGATCCCATAAGAAGAAGGACATCAAAAGAAAACATCATGCTCACATTGAAGAAGATGATGAACCTCCTAGGAAGAGAATCAAAGAAGAAAGTGAAGATTCTTCAAGTGATGAAGAGTATGTTTTGATTTCTGCCCTCATAGAGACTGTTACACATGGAAGCAATGATTGGATCATAGATAGTGGGGCTTCCAAACATATGACGAGATTCAAAGAATCCTTTGTGAAACTATCTGAACATGAGTCACCCCACAAAGTAAAACTTGGGGATGACTACCAGTATCCCATAAAAGGAAGTGATGAATCCTCTTATAAGATAGACTCTAGAAGATCTATGAAGATGAAGGATGCCTTGTTTGTACCAAGACTAAAGAAGAATCTTCTCTCCATATTCGCATTGGATACAAAAGGCATGAGAGTTGCATTTGTAGATGGACAAGTTCTTATGTGGCCAAAGGGGAAGACTATAGATGATGCAGTAGTGATTGTAGAATAAGAGGGAGGCTTATACAAATTAAAGGGCCAACCAGAACAAGCCTTGGTCCATGAATCAGTAGAGCCAAGTGAACTTTGGAATAGAAGGCTTACACATGTGCACTATAGGGAACTACCACTTGCAAGCAAAATTGTTGAAGGTCTTCCAAAAATCCAGGCAAAGCATGTGCAAAGGGAAAGAACACAAAGAAGAAATTTCCAAGTAGCGAGAGTAAGGCAAAATGAATCTTGGAAATCATCCACTCTGATGTATGCGGTCCTATGTCATCCAGTTCATTGAGTGGGTATGTATATTATGTTTCTTTCATTGATGAATTTTCTAGGAAAAAATGGATATACTTCTTAAAAAGAAAGGATGAAGTATTTAATAAATTCAAGGAATTCAAAGCCTTGATCGAGAACCACATAGAGAAGAACATCAAGACCTTTCGATCAGACAATGGCGGACAATTCACATCAGATGAATTCAAAGAATTATGCAGAGAGTCAGGGATTAAGAGGGAGTTGACCACTCCATATAACCCACAATAGAATGGGGTTGTAGAAAGGAAGAATAGAACAATTATGGAAGTAGTAAGGGAAATGCTTCATGATCAAGATCTTCCTATGCATCTATGGGAAGAAGCTACTAGGACAGTGGTGTATGTACAGAACCATACTCCGCATAGAGTACTTTAGAACAAGACACCAGAAGAATTATTATCTGGTAAGAAACCAGAAGTCATCTGTCTCCGAATATTTGGTTGTATGGTGTACATTCACATTCCAAAAGAAAAGAGGACGAAGTTAGATCCTTCATGAAAGAAGGATATATTTGTGGGATATAGTGAGAGATCGAAAGCTTACAGAATATATTTTCCAGGATTCAAGAAGATCAACATCATCAGGGACGTGACTTTTGACAAAGACTCAGCTTACAACAAATCCAGAAAGAGACCTGTTGAAGACCCTGAAGAAACAGAAAAACCCAAGATCTGAGATTTAACTATGAATGATGCAACTCCACAAGAAGATCGTGAATTGGAAGAACCCCATGAACCTATAGATCCACCCTAGGAGAAGAATCCTTACAAAAGAAAACCTGCATGGGTACGAGAGGCTATCCAAGGTGCAAAGTGATATGGGGCTTCAATAGAAATGCACAGAGAAAGGAATAGAACTAGGTCCTACTCCACATATGTATCCCTACTATGTGACATCATTGATAAAGAACCTTCCAACTATGAAGAAGCAACAAAAAATAAAGAATGGAAGGATGCTGTGATTGAGGAGTACCAGTCGATCATGAAGAACTATGTCTGGGATGTGGTCCCTAGACCAGAAGGGAAGTTTGTCGTAACTTCCAAATGGATCTACAAGATCAAACATGCTGCAAATGGAAACATAGAGAAATATAAAGCAATATTTGTGGCATGTGGATTCTCCCATAAAGAAGGGATAGATTATGAGGAGACTTTTGCACATGTAGCCATATACACTTCCATTAAGTCACTACTTGCTATGGCTTTAGTAATGAAATGGAAGATACACCAAATGGATGTCAAGACAACGTTCTTGAATGGTGTAGTAGAAGAGGAAGTGTATGTGGAGCAACCACTCAGTTTTGAGACACATGACATGGAGACTCATGTGTGCAAATTGAAGAAGGACATGTACGGTTTGAAATAGGCACCCAGGACATGGTACGACAAAATTGACAGCTTCCTGACTAGCTTGGGCTTTACCAAGAGTAAAGCATATTCCAACCTTTACTATAAGGTTGAGAAAGGGAAGCCAGTGTTACTCCTACTATATGGGGATGACCTGCTTGTGTCAAGTGAGGATGGGTTGATTGCTAACATGAAGAGGAAGCTTGTTGTCAAGTTCAAGATAAAAGACTTGGGTATGATGCACTACTTTATAGGCATGGAGGTGTGGTAGAATGCAAATGGAATCTCTCTAGGACAAGGGATGTATGCAGTAGAGATCCCGAAGAGGTTCAGGATGATGGACTGCAAGGCCATGACCACACCTATGGCATCGAACCTGAAGCTATTGAGTGATGCTTCATTAGAATAAGTTGATGCTACAATGTATCATCATATGATTGGGTCATTCATGTACCTGACAAATACGAGACCGGATATTTGCTTTGCTGTGAACACATTGAACCAGTTCCTAACGGATCCAAGACATGTTCACCTGATTGTTGCAAAGCATATTCTGAGGTACTTGAAGGGTACAGTTGACTATGGGATCAAATATAAAGCGAATCAGAAGATTAACTTGGAGGCTTATGTGGATTCAGATTGGGCAGGCAGTGCCATTAATAGGAAGAGCACTTCGGGGTACTGCTTCAGTAATGAAATCAAGTGTGATCTCTTGGTTTATCAGGAGGCAGTCCTGCATGGCACTGAGTACAACCGAAGTAGAGTATGTCGCAACTTGTTCGGATAGATGTGAGGCAGTGTGGCTAAGAAAGATACTATATTATTTGTTTGATCTCTAGTTGGATGCTACTTGTATATATTGCGACAACCAGAGTTGCGTAAAGTTGTTGGAGAACCCGATGTTCCATGACAAGTCGAAGCACATCGAGATCAAATATCACTATATCAGGGATATGGTATTGAGAGGAGCAGTGAAGCTCCAGTATGTTGCGACACATGAGCAGATAGATGATGTGTTGACCAAGTAGTTAGCCCGAGTGAAGTTTGAGTACTTCAGAGAGAATTTTGGTGGTCATTAGATCGAGTTTCCTTCCAAGGGGAAGTGATGAGTTTGAAGTGCCTTTCTGACATGGTGAGAGGATTGGTTCCTCCCATGGTCAGATGTAAGTGTCGTGCCTTTCTGACATGGCGAGAGGATTGGTTCCTCCCATGGTCAGATGTAAGTGATGTGCCTTTTCGACATGGGGAGAGGATTGGTTCCTCCCATGGTCAGATGTAAGTGTTATTCCTTTCTGACATGGCAAGAGGATTGGTTCCTCCCATTGTCATATGTAAGTGTTGTGCCTTTCTGACATGGCGAGAGGACTGGTTCCTCCCATGGTCAGATGTAAGCGTTGTGCCTTTCTGACCTGGTGAGAGGATTGGTTCCTCCCATGGTCAGATGTAAGTGTTGTACCTTTCTGACATGGTGAGAGGATTGGTTCCTCCCATGGTCAGATAGAAGTGCTAAATATGTGAAGACCTACGTGGAGGGTAGGCCTACATCCAACAAGGCTCACTCTGTAGAACTTCCTATGATGAGTAGAATTGAGAGATAGCACCATTTGCTCGGGGATAGCGGAAGCAGTGATGATGATGATCCAGTAATGAAGACTTGTGCTGATGAACTGTGTCAAGAGAATATCTTCCTAGTTAAGAGGGAGTGTTGATGTATTTGTAACTACAGAATGTATTCACTTGTATATTTTATATTGTATTTCATTGTACCCTGATGTTCCTCCGATCGAGAAAGTCATTAATATAATAAAGTCATGTAAAGTCATTGAGGTTAACCCTCCTTTGTAAGTCGGGGAAATAGTCCGCACAGTTGAGGGGTATTAGGGTTATTAGGCTCTCCTAGTGAGATCGGCCTTGGTGAGTAATTGTGAAGTGGAAAACTAGTATAAATAGAGAGTGAGACTCTCTATTTGAAACACACACTCACTCAACTATAGCACACGAGTGAGAGAAGAGGAGCTCGCACAAGTGAGAGAGAGAACAGTTGTCGGAGATCATCTTTGTGTTTTTGGGTTTTACTTTTGCTATTGGTGCTCATTCTATCTCTAAGGAAGTTGTGGGGTTTTCTCCTTTATGGTTTCCCTGAGGAAAACTCTTTGTGTCTCTTGTCTCTTGTGATTATTGCCGTGCATGTTATTCTCTCATATAAGATCCTAGATCATATTGATTAAATGATAAAAATATAACATTATTGATTAACTTAAGGTGATAAAGTTATTCCCTTATTTCTTGTCGGATGAGGAGGTTGCTTCTTTCTGCTCTATGGAGACCTTGGCAAAGGTTGAATTGGCGTTGAAGGGATTTAAAAAGGACAAAAGTCCAGGTCCTGATGGGTGGCATGTTGAATTCTTTCTTAGGTTTTTGAAGCTGGTGGGAGTTGATCTACTGATGGCGGTGGAACAATTGAGGTTGGAAGGAAGGGTCCATTCCTCTCTCAATTCTACTTTTCTAACCCTTATTCCCAAGTGTGAAAAGCCTCAATCCTTCATCGATTTTCGTCCTATTTCGTTATGCAATCTTGTTTATAAACTTATATCCAAAATCATAGCGAACTGTCTCAAGCCCATTTTGGACAAGGCTATCTCTGCGGAACAATATGGTTTCTTGAAGAATAGACAAATTCTAGAACCTATGAGGACAAATCAAGAAGTCTTACATTCCATAAAATCAAAAAAATTGAAAGCTTTAGTTCTGAAACTGGACCTTGTCAAAGCCTTCGACAAGGTGAATTGGACTTATATGAGACTTGTTCTATTACAAATTGGCATTCCTCTCGATGGGGTAAATTGGATCATGGGATGTATTGTCTATCCAAAGTTCTCGGTGTTGGTTGATGGCTCTCCCTCGGTCTTTTTCGAGGCTTCAATGGGAATTCCTTAGGGGTGCCCTTTATGTCCCTTTCTCTTTATTTTGGCGATTGAAGGGATCATCTTACTCATCAAGGACTCAAAGTGCAGAGGCTCCATAAAAGGGGTTAACTTCTCTAGGTCCCTAGCTCTAGCTCACCAACTTTTTGTGGACGACGTGGTTATGTTTGGATTAGGCACCTTGGATGAATGGGTTGCGTATAAGGATTGCCTGGATCTCTTCTGCTCAGCTTATGGTATGAATTTAAGCTTGGAAAATTCTTCCTTCCTTTATAATGAATTGAGGAGAATATCTATAGGTGTATTTTAGGGATTTTGCCTTTTAAAACAGTCCATATTGATAGTGGATTTAAATATCTTGGATACAGACTCAAGCCTATAGGCTACTGTATAAATGATTGGAGATGGCTCCTAAGAAATTTTGAAAATAAAATCAGTCACTGGTCTCTCCGGTTCTCTCTTTGGGGGAAGGTTAATACTTATTCGTTCAGTTTTATCTGGTATCCCGCTGTATTGGTTTGCTCTGGCAAAAATTCCCAAAACTATTTTGAATTGTCTTTGCCAAAGAATTTTCTCCTTTATTTGGGCTAACTCAGTTCATAAGAAAAGGATGCACTTAGTGGATTGACATCCCCTTTCAAAGCCATATGAGTATGGTGGATGGAACATTAAAAACCTGGAATGGTTTGGTATGGCGCTAGGTCTAAAATTTTTATGGTATGTATTCAAAGGTTCAGGTATCTGGAGTACTGTAATAAGGACCAAATATCTTAAAAACATGTCCCTGGAGGACTGGTTAAGAAAGAAACGTTTCTCTGTAAAGGGTACCTCCATCTTTTGGAATGGCTTCATGAGGATGTTGTCGTGGTTAAGCTGTAAGCTAGGATGGAAAATTGGGAATGGTATAAGGAAAAAATGGGAATTGATCCCATTTCAAGTTTAAATTCTTCCTACATTCTTTATGATGATCTTCGGGATTACCTCTAGGACTTAGGAATTAATACTCTGAACCAGGATTGCAACAGGGATGAAGGTGCATCTAGTACCTTCTATTGGTACATGCCGAAGGATTTGAACCTGGGTGGTAGGTGGAGTCTTCAATGGTCATCATACATTTATGATTTATCTCATGGGGGTATAATTTTTTTTGAGGATCATGACTCGATACTTTGGATGCATAAATCAAAGAATGGTGAAGTCTCTACTAGTCTTGCGTATGATCTCATTGTTTATTCTCATTTATCAAAATCGTAGGTATGGATTCACTCTCAAATATGGTCCTAGAAAATACTGCTGAAAATCAAATGCTCTCTCTGGCTAAGTCTAGAAAATCGAATTTCTACTTGGGATACTTTGTTAAAAAAGGGTTGGAATGGACCCAACAGATGTTGTTTATGTAATTCTTTTGAGGAAAATCTGTATCATCTCTTGGTTTCTTTCCCCTTTGTGCTGGCTGTTAGAGATCTCATGTGCAAAAGTAATAATATGACTTTTCCTTGGATCGCTCCTTCCCTGTAAGTGAACCTCCTTGATTGGTATAAGTAAAGAAGGGTTTTCTATTATCTGCCTATTTTTTTATATTTGGAATATCTGGCTATGTCGTAATCATTGCATCTTTGAGGACAAACGACCGAAGATAGATCCCCTATGCTTCATAATAATGGATCAGGTGATTGCTTACCCTGTAGTTTTAAAAAAATTGAAGGTCAGGGTAATTGGCCCTGTGGAGAGCATCAACTATCCTTATGGTTTCTTTGACATGGCAGCTGCAAACAATCAGGGTGGTGTTGGTTTCACTTTGGGTATCAATCAGTCACATTCATTCTGCTTCAAAATGGGTTGTGGGCCCAGTACAAACACCAGGGATGAGTTACTAGCTCTATGGGCCTTGCTCGTTGTAACTGTTTACCTGGGATTTCCTTCTCTTTCTGTTCGAGGAGATTCCTCTGTAATCATATAGTGGACAAACACAAAGGCTTCTCTTTCAGCGTTGAATTTGGATTATTGGTGTGACAGAATCTCAAATATCAAACAAGCCTTTCTCCTCCTTGACTGTAGGCATGTCTACAGGGAGCACAATGGGAGTGCATATCGTTTATCCAAGGAAGCATTGAATATGAAGGTTGGGCTTCTCTCCTTTTCGAAACTTCTAGAAGGAGAAATCATTGAGGAAGGCATGATTAAGCTCTTTTAAGAGCTTTTTAGTGTTTTTTTGTGGCATACTCTTTTATGCATCTTTATAGTATGGGAATCATAAGCCTCTTTTTGTGTTTTAGATGGGATATAGACTTGTTTTGATCCCTTAGGGGTGTGCTCTCTCCACCCTCGATGCCTCCTTGGATGAGCTGTTTGGGATCCTCATGTTCTCCCTGTTGGGTTTGCTCCTTCAGTCATCTTTGGGTTCTTGAGTTCTATCCCTCCCCACAGGAAAGTATTTTCTACTTTTCTCATGCTCTCGTCTGGATTTACTTATTGTCAAGTTTATGTACAAATTACCTTTGATTCACATGAATACCAAGGAATAACTATTTTTCTTTTGAAAAAAATTAAATCATTAAAAATTGAGTTAAACTCTTTAAAAACATGTTTGATGGATATGTTCGAAAAAGAGGATAAAAGTACAATGAACCACTTACATAAGTGTTCCAAGGATAAGACAAGTAAATTGAATAAATCATTTACCCAATTTATAAAGTTGTTTTGAATCTATAAACATAAAATGTACTTTAATAAAATATATGTATTTAATTTAACAAGTAAATTGAATAAATCATTTACCCAATTTATAAAGTTGTTTTGAATCTATAAACATAAAATGTACTTTAATAAAATATATGTATTCAAAATTAAAAATATTATATGAAGTTAGTATTAAAATAATTTTATGTTAATAAAGAAACAAAGATACATATAACTTTTTAAAATGTAAAAACTTAAACCTTAGAAATGTTATATCATTTTAGTGTTAAAATAATTTTATGTTAAGGTCTAAGGGTTAGTTTAATTGGTAAGATCTGTGTACACTCTCTTGGTTCGGGGGATGTGACATGTTCGAGCCTTGAGTCCTCTAGGGTGAGGCCTTCTGCTAGGATGGTCGGTGGAAACGGATTTTATAATTTTATAACTTAGTTCTTATTTTATTAGTTTTTATATATATTATTGAACAATAATAATATATTTTAAAGGTCACCGCTAAGCGAGACACCAATTTGGTGTATGAGACCCCCTTGTTTGTGTGACAAGGGACCCCGCTTTGCGTTGTTATTTAACTGCTAAAGTCTACAAAGGTGTACATACCCTACCCCTCTTTGGATTTGAATGTCAAATAACTGGAACTGAAACAAGAATAACTAGAGAAAATGAGTACACAATCCACACAATAAGTTAATAACACAAGATATACCCTGAGAAAACCCATTATGGGAAAACCCCAGCCATAAATGAGGACTATGCCTCGCTCTTTATGTGATTGCAAATACAAAGGAAATGATACTCTCTATGACTACTATAGGATCTCCTATTTCCTCTGTTCTACTCTAACATTTACTCTCATGCTCATGCTCAACTATGAAACAATACAATGCATCAAAAGAATGGAGCCCTCTTCTTCTCTTGATGACCCAATATTTAACATAGCACGATAGCCATCTAGGATTAATTATAGAGTTTTTTGCATGCCCCAACTCTCTATTAGGGTTAGGCTTTTGGTCCTTCTAGGATGATCTTGAAGGTCTACACGTGACTAGCTCCACATGTGTGAGAATGAGAGATGATGTGGAATTCACTCGGTACCATGGTGGTCAACTTGATAGGTCAACTTGTGGGAGGCATAACTTTTGCATACAAACTTCGTTTGAGACGATTTTTGGATCATTGGAAAGGTCTTGGAGTGTAGAATCACATGAAAAGGCATTGCACCAGCTATGAACTTTTGACCTTAAAAACCATTGTTTAGACCCTCAAACAAGCTCGAAAGGTTTCAAACCCCACCATACAAGCCAATTCATCCAATCTTCTAACCCGAAAAACTCAAAGTAAGTAACAAATTATATATTGATCCATTTAAGATCACCTAAAACCTAAAAATATTTAGCAAAACTAAAAACCACCTTACACACCAACCATATAAAAATTTGCCCTTTATAAACCTTTCTTTAAATAACCATATTAATCAACTTATAACAATCATATCAATCATTCCTTAAATAACCATATTGATTCAAGTCATAACCACCAATGTTCAATGTTCTTACCATTGCCACTTTGACCATTGAGCGGGTTTTGCCATCTCCCAAAAAGGTGACTCCGAGAAACAAATTCAAAACAAATATGATCTATATGCCCATGATCCATATGATTTTTTGGCCTATAGATAAATAAGGAGCTGTCTAACAAGGGGACTTTTTGACTTTTCAGGTTGATTTTTTGTGGCAATCCGGTGAATTTAATCTACAAAATTTGTAATTTATGTTGTTTGTTGAGCGATTTTAAGATCACAAATGAAATCAAGTGATAGAAAAACCCCAACACCTCACAATCTGTAAAATCTAGCAATGTTTTTAAATTTTTTAAAAATTCAGTAAAAATTCACGACAAAAATTAATAAAAACCAACTGAAAACATACGTAAAAAAGTCCCCTCTTTGGGGAACTCAGATAAATAACTGTAAAAGACAGATATCTACGTAAAAGTATTTTACATATCTACATAAAAGTAGGGGAGTCACTCGGATAAATAACTGTAAAAGACAGATATCTACATAAAAGTATTTTACATATCTACATAAAGGTAGGGGAGTCATCCACATGGCATTTAAGAGCTTGGTCGGGCAACCAAAAAAATATTGCTATTTTTATCAAGCTTCTAGAAACTAATTGAATAACAAAGGGTCAATATTCAGTGCCGTGCAGGTTTAGGTCAAAACTTTGCCCTGATCCGGTGATTACGGAAAGACGGTAATAACAAAATTTGAGTACTTACATGACACTCATGGGAGTGTTATAATTTCAGTAATGAAAAGAAAAAAATTGAGGAGTGCTTGAGCAATGCAGACGTCCGAATTATGTGAATTTGAATATCGTTTCTAACGGTTTTCGCAGGTTCATGGTAGTTGTGGGGATATAATGTGGTTAAATTACAGGTTGGGCCTGAACGGGAGCATCCAATCTCATTTGGGTTTGATCACGAGCACATAACAAAGTCTCCCCTGCTTGCAAAGTTTATGTGAACAGGTAACATATGCCTTTTGTGATACGGTTCTCTTGTCAGCCAGAAGCGTATGTTGTCCTCTGTTACTTGCTTGATCTTTTGACAGAAACATCATCCTGGTGAAATCTATTGGAGTTCTTGTATCTAAACATGGGTTGGGTATTAGATTTCAATGTGCTTTCTCATTTAAGGTTGAGATAAGCATTTGAATTCAGGAGTTCTGAAGTGGGTTTAGCTTTCAGACCAGTTTTTTCGTGCAAGGTCCAAATTGGGTATAGAAATATAATGGGTTGATTTAAGAAAAGATTATAAGGTCTAATTGGGTGTTAGAAACAAAATGGGTTGATTTAATAAAAGCTTTTGTATTTTATCACAAGGACTGAAGTGGGCCTTTGCCTTGATATTTTTACTCCAAGATTACAATGGGCCTGAACTGTAGCAGGTCTGAAGTGATTGTTGGGCATAAAGTTGTTTATGCTACAAGGTCTGTATTGGCATGTATAATTCTCACTTTTGGGGTTAATGTCTGGAAGGTGTTTCTGAGTTCTGGTAGAGGGACTGGGTTGGGCGTTTTATTTCATTTGTGGTTTCCATGATCAAGGTCTGATTTGGGTCATTGGAACCTTTTTTGGTGCTAAATTTTAAGGGCCTTTTATTTATTGGATCAATCTTTTGGACTAGATTGATTTTGGTGTTTTCTGAAGTGGATTTTAGTGCGTCTGAATTGGTTATTTGGAACATCTTGCGCTGTTGACTATAAGGTCTACATTGGTTATTTAAATCTGCCTTCGTTTCTCATTTTTATTTGGTCTTTATGCTTTAGGTTTGTCTCCCAGAGTAGTTTTTAGTACGAGGGCTCTAAGTGGGTGCTTGATTTCATTGTGGTTTTTTGTCCAGGCCTGAAATTGGTGTTTCATATCTATGAGTTGTGAAGTGGGTTTTGTTTTTAAAGTTGGCTTTACAGATGACCTGAGTTGGGTACTTGAAACATCGTTCTGTGTTGCGTTCATTGCGCTCATTTGTCTTGGATCCATGTCCCAGGGTGATTTTTAGTATAAGGGTTGAAGTGGGATATATATCTCAATTTGGCTTTCTGTTGTTGAGGTGCAAGTGAATCTTTGATTCGACAAATTCTTATGTGGATTTTGGTTCAAATTGAATGTGTATGAAATGGGCATTTGGCGTCGGTGATTTCTGAAGTGGGTTTTGTGTTCATAGTGAATTTTTAGCGCGGAATTTGGATTTTTGTTTCCAAACAATTTTCGGTGCTTTTCAATATGTGAAATTAGCATCTGGCTTTGGCTATTTCTGAAACGGGTTTTGTTTTCATGGTGTTTTTTATTTTCGCTCAGAATTTGGATTTATGTATCCCAAACATTTTTCAGCGCTCAAATTCATAAGTTTTTGTCTGTGTTGGATCCGTATCTCACAGTAGTTAACCATTTCTAGTTTGAAGGCTGAAGTGGGTATTGATTTCAATGAGTTCTAGAGCTAATTTGTTTAATGTGAAGGTTTTAGGTGGGCATTAGATATCATTGCCTGAAATCCTTTTTTGCCACAGAAAATGGCAGACAATCAAGAACAGTCCTCAAAGATTGATTCCACTGTAAATGCTGTGGTGGACAAGCCATCAGAACTTCCAGCTCCGGCACATGTGGAAGATGCATCAGAGCATGTTCCACCTCACCTGCATCGGCACGGAGTGGAGAATGCTCGACCTCACCCGCATAGGCTCTTCCATCGGCAAAGGAGTCTGTATGAACTTTTTGGAGGGGGAAAGAGTAAGTAGGTCTAATCTTATAGACTATATTTAATATACAAAATTCTTCCAAAATTGGAACTGTCATGTTTACAGTTACTGTTTCTCTGCCAGAATGTATCCCTAAAATTGTCTTTTCACTCAATTTAGGGTCATGATTTACCTACCATTTATATTGATCAATTAGATTTTCCTCTTCTCTTTTCCTGGATATGGCACCCTTTTGTATTAGGAGTGATGGTTGTGCAAATATACTACATAGGATTTGATTCATAACTGCTGCAAGATTGCCATCTGCATCCCTACATTTTCCAAGGTATCTGCATCCCTACTTAACCAAACCTTACTGAAAGTGAGCAGTTGAAAGCTTCTTGCCATTTTTCATAGTTTATAGATCTTTCTTAAAGTTTTCCTGATGTTCGGGGATTTATATCTAAAAATTCCTCTGTATACATCATGACCTCTTAGGGCCTCGTCTGATCCATTAGGCATCTTGCTGGCAATGAGCTAATAAGACTGGTGCGAATTACTGGTAATACTACTAATAGGACTCAGGCCACTGCTTCTTACATTGTTAGAGTTTACAAAATCTTCTGTTCTGATTGAAATTGGAGCCCAGGATTTCCCTATGGTCCCCAATGACTTGAGTTCTAGTTGTTTTCCCTCTGATCCTAGTTCAGTCAATTTCCATTTTGTAGCTGAGAGGCTGAGGTATTTGGTTTACAAGAACTCCTGTTTTTGGGTGTTCTTCCTGTTCTTTCTTATTTCTTGCATTTTGGACTTTTTTAATACTGCTCTGTTTCACAGGGTACTCTTTCTTTTGGTTGTTCCTGGGGGATTCTCTGTTTTCTTGTTTAGAATGCTCAACGCCTTCCTCTTTAGAGTCTTATTGAACATGAGTATATTCTGATAATCACTGGATGGCTCCAAGTCTCCTGTAGCTTGTCTGCTCTTGGTAATAGAGTGTTTATTGTGTGGCTTCCAAGTGATATTACTGGGAAACTTTACGACCAATTGGCAAGTCCATCTGGATAGCCATTAGATCAATTGGCTCTGGTTATCTAATTCAGGTATTTGTTAGATGCTTATCTATTTTAGAATCCATGTTTTGATAGTTTACCTAATTTTGATAGCTGCCGATGTGCTCCTGTGGAAGAAGCGGAATATATCTGCTGGAATCCTTGTTGGATCAACTGTTACGTGGGTGTTGTTTGAGTGGTCTGGATACAGACCAATTTCCCTCATTGCAGATGTGCTGTTACTTTTGATTGCAATATTGTTTATCTGGGCAAAAGCTGCAGGTATCCTCAAAAGGTGAAGGGTTTAAGCTTTTACCTATTTTCCCTGTACTTGTCACTTCGTTCTGGTTTATCAGTAATATATATATATATATATATTCATTAAGTATAGATTTCTGCACATACAGATCACCTCCACCTCTCCCTGGTTTGGAATTGTCTGAAGAAATGGTAAACAGTACTGCTGCATCAGTTCGCCTTAGGATTAACCATACACTTGCAGCTGCACATGATATTGCCCTCGGCAAAGATTTCAGCCTTTTTGCAAAGGTAAAGCATCATGACAGTTTGTGAGAATACCATTTAAGTGTAGATCTATCATGTGTTGAGAGAGATCAAATCCAACGAAATACAGATTCTTTTTAGAGTGGAAAGGTTTGCATCTTGAGGGATTTGTTCATAATAGATCCTGAGTAAAGTTAGATTTATAATGGTATTCTGCAGATTGCAAATATTCTTTAACAGTAGATAGCTGATATAACCTTTGTAAGGTCTCCCATCTATCTCAGATTGCTAAGTGATATATATTCACAGTTCATAATTATTTTTCTTGGAACTATATATATGTGTTTAGTTTTAAATATTCTATAGCCGTAGATGGCTGATATAACCTTTGGAAGATTTCCCATATATCTCATATATCTCAGATAGCTAAGTAATAATATATTCACAGTTCATAATTATTTTTATTAGAACTATATATATATATGTTTCTGTGTTTGGTTTTAAATTTTAATTCTTATTACGTTAATATTTTTTTAAACTTGTAGGTGGTTGTCTGTTTATGGCTCTTCTCAGTTGTCAGTAGTTGGTTTGACCTCATCACACTTGTGTATATCAGTAAGTTTGGATAATACATTTCTTCTGAACTTATGCAAACACTTTCGTCTCTCATATGTAACTTCGTTTCTTGGTTGCTGGGCTGCTTTGTCTGTCTTTTTCTTGTTTTATTGGTTAACCTGTTTTGTTTTGCATACATCCCACAGTTGTCCTGACTGTCATCACAGTTCCTGCTTTGTACAACAATTATGAGGATCATGTAGACAGACATGCTTCAATTGTCGAGCAGAAATTCGTAAAGCATTACAAGAAATTCGATGAAAGTGTTATTCGTAGGATTCTGAGCTATTTTTCCAGGGAAAAAGAGCATTGACTCAAAGAAGGAAGATGTAGAAACTTATATGGATTTAATGCATGGGCATGCCTTCAAACTGAACCAAGGGGATTGGTGCACATGAAATAAGATCTTCATCAATCCAGAGACAAATTAATTCTTCTTGTTTCAGAAACATCTTTATGGTTGTGGAGCCTCAACTATTTTGTGATTCTTTTGAAATAACAGTAGCTTTCAACTTCCTCAATTCATTCAAATTTTCTAGTAAATTAAATAATTTGCTTCGTGTATCACATCCTCGGGAGGAGCAGCCAAACTTGAATGCTTTGGCCAAATGTTTCATGAAAGAAAAGAACCTGATAGAACTTGATCAGATCCGGAAAAGAATACTATGACAATTTAACCCAATTAAATATGCCGGCGATTGTTGGACAAAATTGCGCCTGTGTGTTACACTTAGACTACTCAATTAAATGAAGCCATTTTATCATACGCCATTTTATCATACAGGTCAGAACTTTCTATTTATCATACATCTCTTCGTTTTTTCTTTTTTCTACAATCAGTCGTAATTTAACATTGTCTTTTAAATCCTAATTTATAACAGTAGATTTAAAAAAAAATAATATTGGATTTTCATATCTTGTTCAAACACAAAAATAAAAAGTTCACACAATATAATAAACAAAAAATATTTATCTTTTTAAATAGACTTCTTCACAAGCAATTCAAAGAACCATAATCATGTGTTACCAAATACCATGGGTCCAAAAAAAACCATGATTAAGTCAAGTTTACTTAACAATGAGAGACAACTATACGACATAAAATTTTCCATATTAATTACATATAACTATATATATAGCATTATATTTAATTACTAATAACTTATGAGTAATAATAATAGATATAGTTAACATACATATGTGGGCTTGGGATATAGATATTAATGACATGTAAAAATAAAAATGTAAAATTTACACTTTAAAAACCTTTAATTTTATGAAGTGAAAAAAAGCGAGAAAACTTTTTTTTCAAAACTCTCTAAGAAAAAAAACCATGGCTATAATTAATAAAGAAATAATTATTTGTTAAAAAACCTATAACTAATTAATAAATAAATAATTATTTGTCATAAATATTGTAGGAGATAGATTCCATAACATTTATGCAAGGACAAATCACTATACTATTAAAAAACAATGGATGGAAATGAAATAGTAATTTTGAACTCACCAAATTTTTTTACTAGTCATAACAATTTAGAACCCAAAACTTGTAAAAATGTGATGTTTGAATTCAAGACTCCCAAGATAATGGTTATAATTAATAAAGAATATAAACATTTGTCATAAATTTGATAGGAGATGGATTTGTATGTGTGAGGATAAATCATTATAGTATTAGGAAATAGTGGATGAAAATGAAATAGAAAATTTGAACCCACTAAAAAAATACTAATGGGTACAATTTATAACCAGAAACTTATAAAAATTTGCTTAAGTTTGAACTCATCGAGAAAGTCAATGTAATAGATTTAAAATCAAAATATTGATTGAAAATGAAGCAACACAAAAAATATCATTGGCTTTAATCTCTTGCACCCAAGAAAATATAAATGAAAAAGATGTGCTTGAAATAGAAACAACTACTCCAAACTACCAAATACAACAATTGATTGCAAAATGCATTTCAGAGCATCTTATAAAAGTTGATAAGTTACAAGAAAAAAATAAAACAAGCCTACATTTCCATTGACAACCTTTAGAAAAAAATCACAACCTAAGAACTTGAAGGTTAAAGGAGTCATAAAAATTATAAATGCAATGATACTTGTAGAATATATAGTGCTCATAATTGTATAGAAATCACTATTGCTAAATAATTAAACTTTTTTTTGGAACCACAAAGGACCTCATCATTATGGTTGTTGATTGTTGAAACATCAAAGTAGGAAGATGTCATAAAATCTCAATTCAAATACAAGAACTTGAACTACAAACAGGATTCTATTCTCTAATACTCGAAGAAATGAATATGGTGCCAACTGCAAAATGGTTTATGCAAATGGTCACTTATACTACAAACCTTGAAAAATAATTAATGAAATTTAATTGGAAAGGCTAATATTACAACTAATATGGTTTTCTCTCAAGAAATGAGAATTGCATCTAATAAAAAAGGAACATGAAACATAGTTAAACATACAACAATGGAAGCAAGGGAAATATGTTACCAAAATGCACCGGGTTTTACGTTAAACATCTAGATCAAAATACTTAAGGATATGATACAAACAATAAAGAGGACTTGGCTAACACTCAAAGCAAGCACAAGTCAAGACCCTAAAACTAGACAAATTTGATGTCACCATGGAAAGTAATATTAATAATAATAGTGGTAATGTTATAATAATAATAGGGGAGGCAAGTGTGGTAGGGGTCATCCTTGACCCTAGAGGACAAACTGTAAATACCTTTGCATGGGGATTGGGACACAAGACCAACAATGAGGCCAAGTGGTTTGCGCTTCTACAAGGACTGGATATGCTAGATCGAAGAATCATTTCAAGCTTGTTAGTCTTCGAGGATTCTCGCCATGTTATCCTCAAGATGCAAACAGGTTATTCAGCAGGCTCTATAAAATGCAGGAGGTATTATGACATGATCACTCATCTACCCCTTCCTCCTAGCATTTCCTATTACCACATACTAACAACGAACAATGCAAAGGCTGTTTCGTTGGCAAATAGAGGCGTCTCTCTCCCCCAAGGTTCCATCTCTTTCAATGGTTCATAGGTTTGTTTTAAATCTATTCCCTAAGTCTCCAAGGGCCTTCTTATCCATTGTTAGGATTTGACTTTGATTTTAATTTTATGATCCCGACTTTGGCTATGGTCTTAATGCTGCCTCCTGGAAGCCCGAGTAACTCATGCTGGGACGCGTGGTTTCCCCCACCCTCCCTCCATTATGATCCGTCCCTTCTATTAAATAGTCATCCTCCCTTTCCTTCACATCGCGCTTTGCTCCCACGTGGTTGTCCATCCCTTCACACGCACAATTGCTGTCACTCGAGATTTGAATACCCTCTGTCTTCCTCCTCTGCGTATGCTTTTGTTTTTCTCAGGCTTCGAGCTCTCTCCGGGTGTTGATTTGGAGTCCTCTTTGCAGTTTCCTTCCAGGCCATCATATGGGTGTTCTTACTCCATGCTTTTCTTGTCTCTGAGTTTCTCTCAGTCTTTGGTTTCTGCAATTGGCTATACCTCGCCTTTAACTGGCTTCACCCAGCCTACCTTTAACCCGCCTTTGGATGCTGTAATTGACTAGATCGAGAGCCACTTCTCCTCTTTGCTTGTGCGCCCTAAGGCTGCACTCTTTTCCTTCATGTCCCAGGCAGAAGGTCCCCCTCTACTGCTTCCCGCTAACACTTTGGATAGGCCTTCTGTTCTACCTCTCGAGTCCAATCAATTTTTTGGGGCTCTTGTAGAGGGTGCTCTTTCTCAGCTGCACGTCGGTGAATTTGTGGACAGGCCTACTGTTGATCTTCATAATCTACGCAGCAACAATCCCCCCCCTTTAGCTGGCATGGAGCGCAGAGGCATGGACCGAGTTTAGCGCAATGTTAAGGAAGGTTTTGATGATTTGAAGGTAAATATTCAACATTTGGAAGACTACATGCAAGTTGGAGTTGTTGACAATAGGGAAATGACAAAAGATGTTAAGCAGTTGGTGGATGATGTGAACCATGTCTCCTATCATACTAGTTGCCACGATTCAAGAATTGATGACCATGATAGGGACCTGAAAGAGATGATGGGAACAATAGACTACATCCAGGAAGATCTCCAAAAATTGGTGCAGCTGAACCAAGGCAGTCACGTTCAAGATAATCATGGAACAACCGCTCAGAGAATGGATGAAGACTTTGTCACCCAGCCTATGGGGTTTCCAGGCAAACCTAAATGAACTCCTTATAGTACATGTTTTTTTGTATAGCCTTAAATCAATAGTTTATTCGAATTTACACTACTACTGTTATAATTCAGAATAAGAATTATTATAGTGTCTCTAAAAGGCCCTCTATTTGGCCTGCTTTTGTTTCATACTTTCTTCTCCACCTATCATCTTCTTACTGCTATATTTTTGTACTGAATGGCTGTGCACAACCCCTTTAATATACACTCTTTTACAATGTCTGTTTAAAAAAATGTTATAATAATAAAAATAGGAGGATTACTAATAAAAGGCCAAAGGGCACATGCCTCTTCACCTTGTGATTAATATTTGCATATAAGTATATCGTCACATGGTTCATTGAAATCATATTATAATTATGTATTATTCTATATATATTTTTATATATTTGCAAAATTTATTACAATTAATATAATATGTTTGCAAATATATAATAATAAATATTGAATAATAGATATTTGATAAGATGATTACAATGAGGTTCATGACAAAACATTTATACACAATGACTGGTCAAAAGGTGAAGAGGCATGCGTCCTTTGACATTTCATTAGCATAATTTTTATTTTTATTTGTTTTGTATCTATTATTATGTAAAAGTAGGGGATCCCAAATACTTGAGAGGATTTGGCAATGGAAGTAGGGTTTCTATGTTGATGGTTTTTTCTAGTCACTCAGCACTTGTTACCAATTGGCTTTGAGGCCTTGGTGTTAGTTTAATATTCCCTGTGGTCAATTGTGTCATTTGTTGGTTAACATTATGGATTCTCAAGGAAATTAGTTGTGGGAGGATGATGCGTGGATCGGGAAAGGTTTGGTATTCTAAAACTAGACTCTGATTATCAAAGGATCTACGATGATGCATGAACTCGGCACATGCCTGCCTCATGTTAGGATGACCATTTGGTTGTGGATGGGTTGAAAAAGACTCCTCAAGCGATCATCTCAAGGAATCCCACAGGTGGAATTGTCAAGGTGCATGTGATGGTTGTTTCAGAGTCATGTGATTTGGATGGGGTGTCGGAGTTTGTTGTAGGTATGTCGAAGAAAATTGTAGGCAGTGGGGAAGAAGGGGAACCAATATTTTTGGGGAGGGGGAAAAGGACAGAATATTGCAAAAGGCACTTTGAGCTAGCTCTAAAAAGATTCATACGATGTAGAGAAAGGATGTAAACAAGGACAAGGTGGTGAGCCTAGTTGGAAGGGCTTTAGTGGGTCATTTGTTGTATATTTCTTAATCATCAGGAATTTCTCATATGGATTTATGAGACTTGGAAAGCACTTATAGGGTATATTCCAAGCTAAACATGCTTATGAACAATTGGTTTTGCATTCAATTCCTAGAAGAGGAACACCTGCTGAATATTTTGGGAAAACCCTGGGTAAAGGAAAAGGGTATTGTCTTGCTAAAGCATTGGACCTCATCTTTCAACCCTTACAGAGAGAGATTCCAAGGGAGACATGCATGTATGCTCCTTTAGGGTCTTCCCATTGAACGTTGGTATAGAAAGGTGATTGTTGCATTGGAAAATCATGTACTGGGAAATTTTATTTTATTTGAAAATGCTTCTCTTTGGCAGGTTGATAAGAGAGTGGCATGGGTTTTGATGGAACTCGACCTTGATTAGATTTTGCTAGAAGTGGTGTCCATACATCAGGGGTGACATGATAATTGATCAAGATATATACTTTTGAAGTCTTCCCTTCGGATGCTTTAGATGCAGAGAGATGAGACATTTGGAGTGGGAGTTTTCGAGAGGAAATATCTATGAACAACAGTCTTCTTCTTGCGAAGACCTTCTCCAAAGTATGAGGTATTTGAGGGGTTAGATGGTTCAAAACCTATTCTGGTGGATAATGATTCTCAATCATTCACTAGCTTTGTTGTTTCTTTGTTGTCTCATATTCCTTTAAAATTTATCAGGTATGTTAATATCCCTTTTCCCTGCATTCTATAGCTCATTAAAGCTAGATGAATTATCTTTCCTCAAGTCTGTGCAATTGGGGTTGGGGGGTAGGTGGAGTATCCGTATTCATTAGGGGTTGAGGTATTGAAATGGAGTGAAGCCCTAACTAAATCTGCCTCCTATAGGGAATTCTTGAGTCTCTTTTGAGTGATGTTTTGGATGGATGTGAGATTGGTGTGGATAGTCAGAGGTTGGATGGTGGGATGCTTAGGACCGAGGGGTCTCCTAAGCGGATGGAAAGAAGTCCAGGCTTTGTTGAAGTGGTGCTCTCGATTTTTACTCACCCTGGGTTTGAGTCAACCAAGTCGAATCTTCCTTGTTTGTTTGTGATTCAAAACATGGATTTATTGAGAGAATGTGGTAGGAAGTTGTCATCCTAGTTTTATATCTCTTGAGCATCGTTCCAATGTAACCGTAAGGGGAAAAAATATCAAGGCCATAAAAGGGGATACTTAGGGTGGTTTTGTTGACAAGGGTAAATCTCTGGCTAATCAATTGTCCTCTACTTCTTTTGATTGATTAATGGATTATGGTTATGCCAATAATGTTTCAACTAAATATCAGGACCTTAGAGTGCTAGTTCCCATTGTGCATAGTTCTTAATGAAAATTATCACTTACAATGTTCGGGGGTTTGGGTGCAAGGTAAAACAAATTTCCCTCAAAAGGTTTTCTGAATTGTAAAAACCTAATATTATATTATTCCAAGAGACTATGGTTCTAGGGTTTAAGGCCCGCGAGACTTGCTTTAAGTTATTACTAGGTTGGGAATGTACCACCATTGATGCTTGGGGGCTATTGAATGGGGGGGGGGGATGATGTCTACATGGAACCACAAAACAATTAGTATGCAACCATTTTTTACATGTGTTGACATTCTCTTGGAGGGAACTTACAAAGATTTATATATATTTTTTTGGGTACTCAATGTCTATGGCCCTTACTCCGAAAGGCAAGAATTTTGGTAGGCGGTGGTGGACTATGGATTATTGAGCACCCCTTGATTGATTATGGGAGAAGATATAAATATTCTTATGGCCTTTAGGGAGGTGTTATTGAATTTTGTAACTTCGAAGAATATTATATATATATATATTTTATTGATCCCCGATGTTTCTATCGGAAGAATCATTTGTATTTCTTTGTACCCCGATGTTCCTAATCAGGAGAGTTAATAAGAATCATGAGGAAGTACCCTTCGTTGTAAGTCAGGTCATTAGTACCCTCCGAAATATGTTGTTATATTAAGTTAATCTAGTTGTGGTTACTTGAGCCTACATAACTGAGTTAAGTTTACTCGAGCCTACATAACTAGGTTAAATGTCAAGTGAACGAAAGAATATAAATAGAGGTGAGGTGCTTCTCATTTGAACACACACACACTCACTTGTGTAGCGCATAAGAGAGAGAGAGAAAGAGCTGTAGCTGGAGAAAGAGGAGGATCAGTCTTTTGGGTTTTACCTTTTATCTTTTGGGGCATCTATATTGAGGAAGCTTTTGCTGAGGTTTTCCCAGGATAAATCTGTGTTGTTATTGTGATACTGTTTCTTTCAGTGATCTTGTCTATATGATTTTGTTATGAAATTGAAATTAAAAGATGATAATCTAGCTTAGCATATGGAATTTTAACATGGTATCAGAGCTAACCTGAATAGGACAGCTTTCACAAGAGAAAAATGCCTCTCTCTCTCCCCGACAATAAATCAGGTTTTCAGGAAAAAATTGGAGTTTCGGAAAACTGCTAGCATGGAAAGTTGCGCCCTCCTAGAGTGCATCTTATGAGCCAAGGTTTGAAGTTTTTGAAGGAGTAGATCTCCTGGAAATTCAAACCCTAGTTTGACAGTTGCACCAGAAAACTGCAGAACCAAAAAACTACTGGAAGATGCAGTGCTGAATCTCACAAGTCAGATTTGAAAGTTGAAGAATTGAGATCTCCAGAAACCAAGCACACCAGTCAACTCACCTCAGTCATGTGCATCTCCCGGTAAGTTCAATTTCTCATTTTGCAAAATTTCAATTTTTGTGACTTTCTGACAAGATGGCCCCAAGCACTAAGCTTGAGGAGAAGCTAGAAGGCATAGAAAATTTCCGAGCATGGAAGTACAGGATTGGTCTCATTCTCAAGGAGAATGATCTTGAAAAATATATCAAGGATGAAATTCTTGAACCCGAAGAAGCTGAAGCTAAGGAGAAGCACAAGAAGGATCTGATTAGGGTACAAAGAATCATTGCTAATTCTATCAAGGATCACTTGACCCCTCAAGTGTCATCCAAAAAGACTCTGAAGGAAATGTATGATGCCCTATCCAGAATGTGTGAAGGAAGCAACATCAACATAAAGATGAATCTAAGAGCTCAACTGAAAAGTACCAAGATGAGTCACGGAGAATCCATCTAGGACTATTTCACAAGGGTCTCCCAGTTCAAGGAACAACTAGAATCTATTGGAGACAACCTTGAAGAAGATGAGTTAGTTATGATTGCTCTCAATGGTCTCACCAGACCCTGGGAGTCATTCATTCAGATGATGTGTTCCAAGAAGGAAAGCACGGAGTTTGATGTTGTATGGGAAGAATGTATTCAAGAAGAGACTAGAGTGGAAAATAGAGAATCCCTACCGAAGGAGGATGATAAATCCCTAGCCACTCATACTAAGAGAAGAAGAATTCAACCTAACTTCAATAAGGGAAACCAAAAGGATCATCAAACTCCCAGAAATTTCCAGAAGACAAGAGAAAGTATCCCTGATAGGGACTACTCCAGCTTTCAATGTTTTCACTATGATAAGATAGAAGACATTGCGAGAAATTGTCATTTGAAGAAACAAGAGTACAAGAAGAGGATTAACAACAACAAAAGAAATCATGCTCATCTAGCTGAAGACGAGGACGAAGAAGAAGAAGAGGAAGGACCTCCAAGAAAGAAAGCAAGAGAAGAAGATGCAGAAGAGTATGTGCTATTCTCTGCACTCTCCGTATCTATAACACCTGGAGAAGATACTTGGATTATTGATAGTGGTGCTTCAAAGCACATGACGGGACAAAATAAAACCCTGTCAAGACTTGAAGAAAAGAACTGTCCTCAGAAAGTATCTCTAGGAGATGACTATCAATATCCAATCAAAGGAATTGGGGAAGCAAGCTACAAGCTTGATTTAGGAAATCCCCTGAAGATAAAAGAAGTACTATATGTACCAGGTCTAAAGAAGAATTTACTTTCTATCTCATCTTTAGATAAGAAAGGATTTAGATTTGCATTCATAGATGGAAAAGTACTCATATGGCCCAAAAGAAAGAATATTGAAGATGCAGTTGCCATTGGTGAAGAAGAAGGAGGCCTGTATAAACTCAAGGGACATTCAGAAACAACCCTTGTTCATGAGTCCACTGATCCTAGTGAACTATGGCATAGAAGGATTTCTCACATCAATTACAAAGCACTACCTCACGTGAACAAAGTAGTGATGGGATTACCAGACATGAAGATCAAACATGAAGGCATTTGCAAATGATGTACGAAAGGAAAGAACGTCAAGAATCCATTCCCGAAGAGTGAAACAAAGGCAAAAGGTACGTTGGACTTGATTCATTCAGATGTGTGTGGTCCAATGTACTCCACATCTCTAAGTGGATTTGAATATTATATTACATTTATTAATGACTATTCAAGGAAGACATGGATATACTTCTTGAAAGCAAAGAGTGAAGTGTTTAAGAAATTCAAAGAATTCAAAGCTGTGAGAGAAAACCTTACAGACAAGAGAACCAAGACTCTCCGATCAGACAATGGCGAACAGTATACTTCAAAAGAGTTTGAAGATTTTTGCAAGGATGCCGGAATCAAGAGGGAACTAACTACTCCCTACAATCCTCAAACATAATGGTGTTGCGGAAAGAAAGAACATAACCATCATGGAAGAAGTGAAGACAATGATATATGATCAAGATCTTCCAATGCATCTATGGGTAGAAGCAACAATAACTGTTGTATATGTACAAAACATAATATATCATAGTGCCCTTGGATTCAAGACTCCATAAGAGATGTTTACGGGAAAGAATCCTGAGGTAAGTCACCTCAAAATATTTGGTTGTCCAGTATATATTCATATACCAAAAGAGAAAAGAACCAAGTTGGACCCTTCCGGAAAAAAGGGGATATTTGTTGGATACTGTGAAGTGTCCAAGGCATTTAGAATTTACATTCATGGATCCCCTCACATGGAAATCAATAGAGATGTAACATTTGATGAAGAAGCAGCTCTCAAGAGATCCATAAAATGCCAACATGAAGAAGTGTATGAGGAAGATGCACCTCCCATAAATGTAGAGACTACATTCCTCTCTGAAGATGAATCTCCTTAAGAGCATGATATGATAGAACCAAAAGAACCTCCTACGATGGAGATATCACGAAAGAGAAATCCTGCTTGTGAAAGATAAATTATACATGAAGCAGAAAGATATGGATCTCCTGAAGGATCCACAAGGATAAGCAAGAAGCCCAAGCCATTATTAGCTATGTGGCTTTGATGTGTGATCTGGTGGATCAAGAACCTACAAACTACGAAGACGCGGTACAGAAGGAAGAATGGGTAGAAGCGATGACTGAAGAATACCAGTCAATAATGAAGAATGATGTATGAGATATAGTTCCCAAACCAGAAGGAAAGAGTGTAGTATCCTCCAAATGGATCTGCAAGATAAAACATGCAGCTGACGGAAGTATCGAGAAGTATAAAGCAAGATTTGTGGCTAGAGGTTTCTCTCAGAAAGAGGGAATTGATTATGAAGAGGCAATTGCACCAGTAGTATGATATAATTCGATTAGAGCTATCATGGCACTTGCATCCATGATGAAGTGGGACTTATGCCTGATGGATGTGAAGACAGCCTTCCTGAATGGTGTGATTGAAGAAGAAGTATACATAGAACAACCACAAGGATTTGAAGTTGAAGACAAAAGAACTAGCGTATGCAAACTGAAGAAGGCCCTGTATGTCTTGAAGCAAGCTTCTAGAGCTTGGTATGGAAGGATAGATAGTTTACTAACAAGCTTGGACTTTACTAAGAGTAAACCTGATCCTAACCTTTACTACAAGGTTATAGAAGATGAACCTGTCATACTATTACTCATATGTGGATGATTTATTTCTGACAGGGAATGGGAAACAGATTGTGGAAAGCAAGAAGAAAATCGCTGAAGAATTTGAGATGAAAGACCTTGGGTTAATGCATTATTTCCTAAGTCTGGAAGTATGGAAAAGTTCAGAAGGAATCTTTCTCAACCAGGGAAAGTATGCAGTAGAGATATTGAAAAGATTCGATATGTTGGAATGCAAAGCCATGGCCACACCCATGGATTCCAACCTAAAGTTGTTAGGTAATAACTCGTTAGAGTTAGTGGATGTGACTCGATATAGACAGATTATTGGGTCGTTGATGTATCTAACAAATACTAGACCAGACAATTTTTTTGCTGTGAACACCTTGAGTCAATATCTAGTTCAACCTAGACGTGTTCACCTGATAGCTACAAAACATGTGATAGATATCTGAAAGGGACTATAGACTTTGGTCTATACTATGATGGAAACCATGAGTACAAATTGTATGGCTATACAGATGCAGATTGGGATGGAAGTGTATCAGGCAAGAAAATCACATCAGGTGGATGTTATAGTCTGGGATCTAGTATGATTTCATGGTTTAACAGGAAACAGTCCAGTGTTTCTCTTAGCATGAATGAAGCATAATATATAGTATCTTTCTCTGCTAGTTATGAAGCCATATGGCTTCAAAAGCTGATGTTAGGTTTATTCAACCTGGAGTTGGATACTACTGTGATTCTATGTGATAACCAAAGTTGTATAAAGATGACAAAGAACCCAGTGTTCCACGATAGGTCAAAGCACATAGAAATCCGGTATTTCTACATTCGAGATATGATGCAGAAGGGAGCCATAAAGCTCCAGTATGTGAGTACTGATGAACAAGTTGCTAATGTGTTGACGAAGCCTCTGTCCCGGGTAAAGTTCGAATACTTTCGAGACAAGCTTAGTGTTGTTCGGAAATACCTTCCTCGAAAGGGGGAGCAGTGATGTTGCAGTGGGAGTGTATCATCCCTGGACATCTGTCCTAAAGTGATTCGTATACTTATGTCTCCGAGAAAGAAGAAGGATTGTATCATCCTTGAACATTCGTTCTAAAGTGATCCGGTGACTTTGGTCCTCGAGAATGTAGTAGGATTGTATCATCATTGAACTTTTGTTCAGAATGGATCCAGTGACTTTGGTCCTCGATAATGTAGTAGGATTGTATCATCCTTGAACTTTTGTTCATAATGGATCCAGTGACTTCGGTACTCAAGAATGTGGTAGTATTCTATCATCCTTGAACTTTTGTTCAGAATGGATCTGGTGACTTCAGTACTCGAGAACGTAGTAGGATTATATCATCCTTGAACTTTTGTTCAGAATGGATCCGGTGACTTCGGTACTCGAGAACGCGGTAGTATTGTATCATCCTTGAACTTTTGTTCAGAATGGATTTGATGACTTCAGTACTAGAGAACATGGTAGTATTGTATCATCCTTGAACTTTTGTTCAGAATGGATCTGATGACTTCGGTACTCGATAACTTGGTAGGATTGCATCATCCTTGGACTTAGTCCTAAAGTGATAGGGAGTGATTATCCCATAATTATATCCGATGGATTCGGTTGTTGAGAATGTGGTGGGATTATATCATCCTTGGACTTGAGTCCAAAAGTGATCCGAAGACTTTCATCTTCATATTGTGGATTGCAGGTTATTGATGATGATGATGACGTTGTTGCTCAAAAGATCAGAGTGCGATGATGATGTTGCTCAAATTGTTGCTGATTGAAATATCAGAGTGTGATGATGATGCTGCTCAGAGTGTTGCTAATCGAAAGGTCAAAGTACTATTGATGATGATGTTGCTGAAGACCGAAATGCTGACGATGATGGTGTCAAAGAAATGCTGCTGCTGAAATTAAAGATGAAGACTATGTGTCAAAGATGTTGAAAAAGCTTCCAATGATCTATAGATGTTTCACCCTGATTATGTTGATGATGTCCTCTCTCTCCTATTGTTGTTGTTGTTGTTGTTGTAGAATACCCTTCTCATTAAGGGGGAGTGTTGAATTATTGTAACTTCGAAGAATATTCTATATATATTTTATTGATCCCCAATGTTTCTATCGGAAGAATCATTTGTATTTATTTGTACCCCGATGTTCCTAATCGGGAGAATTAATAAGAGCCATGAGGAAGTCTCCTCCATTGTAAGTTGGGTCATTAGTACCCTCTGGAATATGTTATTATATTAAGTTAATCTAGTTGTGGTTACTCAAGCCTACATAACTGAGTTAAGTTTACTTGAGCCTACATAACTAGGTTAAATTTCAAGTGAATGAAAGAATATAAATAGAGGTGAGGTGCTTCTCATTTGAACACACATACTCACTTGTGTAGTGCATAAGAGAGAGAGAGAAAGAGCTGTAGCTGGAGAAAGAGGAGGATCAGTCTTTTGGGTTTTACCTTTTATCTTTTGGGGCATCTATATTGAGGAAGCTTTTTCTGGGTTTTTCCCATTAGGGTTTTCCCAGGCTAAATCTGTGTTGTTCTTGTGATACTGTTTCTTTCAGTGATCCTGTCTATATTCATTTGTTATGAAATTGAAATTAAATGTTGATAATATAGCTTAGCATATGGAATTTTAACAGGTGTGGGGTTCAAAGCTTGTTGTTTATCCTTTGGTGGACTGGTTCATAATGATATTTGAAGATGCAAAACTATTATGAATCCTTTAGCCTCGACCTGGGGGAATGGGACGATAGGTTTTGATGGTGTAGTGAAGAGAATTAATATGTTCTTGGTATCAACATATCTTCTTCACCTTGTAGGTTGTTACAAGTCTTTTTTGGTTGTTAATATTTTAGATCATGTTCCAGTTTGCTTTCAAATCGAGAGATCAAACCAAAAAATTCGATACCCTTCCAAGTACAACCACTTTTGGGCTGAATTAGATGATTTCAATAATTTGATTGGGAAAAATGGAGATCCATGAGTCATTTTAGAGGGACATCGATAATGCAGATATTAACTTACAAGGTGAAAGAGACACGCTGGGAGGTCATCTATTGGGAAAAAAAGAAGAAAGCAGACATGGTGGCGAAATCATCTGAGATTGAAGCACAAATAAATGTTTTCTTTGACGAGATTACATCTAGGGTATTTTCAATCTAGGGCATAGAACTTTTGTTTTACTTAGAAAGCAAAAAAGCAACTATTATTCATTTGGAGGAAGAGTATTGGTGTTTAAAGAACATGGCTCTTTGGTTGGACCTGGGTGACAAAAATACCAATTTTTTCCACAAGCATGTTGAAAACCGAAGGATACAAAATTCCATCTGGGGATTGAAAAATTCATGAGGGGACTACATCTCAGGACAATTGGATTTGAATAAAGAAACGATTTATCATTTTAACAACTACTATAAATATCTCGATAACGATCATATTGGTTCACAATTGAAGGTTATAAATTTCATGCCTAGGTTATTCAATTTGAAGGACTATGATTAGGGCTCCTCTAACCCTGGTTGAAATTGAGGGCATACTCAATTTTTTTTGTGAGGTATAAGATCTCAGAACATACGAGTGGTCCTTTTAATTTTTACCTAAGTTTATTGATATTGTTGGTAAGGACCTCCTTGAGGTTATTGAAGAATTTAGGATTAATAAGTATGTCTCGATGGGATTAAACTCAACTTACATTACTTTAATTCCAAAGACAAATTCACCATATTCTTTCAATGACTTCCGATCGATTTCTTTGTGCAATTTGGTTTATAAACTCGTTGCAAAAGATATTTCCAACATATCAAGTCCTTAATGGAAAATAAACTATTAGGTGAACAATTTGGTTTTCTAAATAACAAACTGATTTTTTATTCTATTGGGGTAGTACAGGAAACCATACACTTTTAAATTGAAGATGTCAGCCATGTTGATAAAGATGGAATTGTTCAATGCCTACGACCGAGTCAACTGGTCTTTTCTTAGGATGATTTTATTGCAGGTGGGATTGTATTTGGACATCACAAAATAGATCATGGCTTGTGATTCATTTGTAAATTTTTTCATCCTTATTAATGGTCCCCCCACCAAGTTCTTCAAGTCCTCTAGGGGGATCAGGGAAGGGATTACATTATCCCCTCTTCTTTTTCTTCTGGTTATATAAGGTTTGAACATATTGATTATAAGAGACATATTAGAAGGGAAACTATAGGGTATAAAATTCTCCATAGACCTTATCATCTCTCATTTGTTATTTGTGGGAAATGTCCTCCTTTTTGGTTTGGGGTATGTGGAGGAGTGGCAAGCTTACATGGATAATACTCAAATATTCTATGATGCCAATGGTTTCGAGGTAAGTTCATATAAATCATCATTTTTTCATATGGGGGTTTCGGATGAGATTTTGGTCAAGGTGTCTTCTTATCTCTATAGTCAAAATCCCTTGAGATGGGGTTCAAGTACCTTGTTTTTTTTAATCTAAACAAATACTCCTTGACGGACTGGATTTGGATAGTTAGGAAAGTTGCAAGTCATATCGGTCACTGGGATAACGTGTATCTCTCTTGGTTGGCCAATTTATTTAGTGTAATATGTCATTCAAAATCTTCTAGTTTACTGGCTTTCACTCACTAAAGTGCCTATCAACATTTTGCACAAAATTTGACAAAGAATGTGTAGTCTTTTATGGACGAGTAACAAGACAAAAGAAGGGATGCACTTGGTTAAGTGGTCCAAACTCTCTTTTCCCAGGGCGTTAGGGGGTTGGGGATTAAATAATATTTTCTTGTTTGTAAAGGCCTTATATTGTAAAATCCTATGGAGGGGTATTTATGGTGATGGATTATGGTCTCAAACCATCAAAGGAAAATATATGCACACTGATGCAAAAACCTTAGCATTAAATCTTATGGGAGGTGTTATACACACCTTTTGTACAATCATAGACTCTTCGATTTCCTCACCCAAACCTCCGATGGTACAAACAATTTCATCTACTCTAAGAAATTAGGTTTATATGTCCTCTTATTTGGTCATCTCCAGGATTTCAAATTGTCCTTTATGTGTTTGAAGTTTGGACTACTTGAATTTGTAGTCATCTCCCTCATAAATTTTATGAAGTTTACCCCATATTTCCTTTTTTACTTACAGTGCATTACTTTGACAAGCTCTTTTTTTTGGTAGACCACTTAAAATAACATTCATAGTTGTTGCATTGTGATTATATGGATTCTTCCCATCAGTATCAGTTGGTTGAGTTTTAGAAGTTGTGTATTCAGATACAACTAAGTGCCAAACATCAAATCCCAATGACACCATATATGTTTGCATTCTTATGCTCTAGAAGGAATAATTATTTCCATTAAATAGTGATGCTCCATGCTTGGAGTGTTGCAATATTGTAATTTCAAAGGATATTCTAAATGTATTTTACTGATGTACCCCAAGGGAGATGTTATTATTCCTTCGTCAGGATGTTATTATTGTAATTGGTCATGATAGAGTCACGAGGTAAAGCCTCCATTGTAAGTCGGGTCAATAGTACCCCAACGAATATAAAATAATATTTTTTTGAGTCTTCCTAGGTGAAGTCATCCCAGATAGTTTAGTGGGGCCGAATTGATTAGGGTAAAATTTAGTTGACATAAAGTGTATAAATAGAGGAGTTGGGTTCCTCATTAGAACATAAGACTCACTCACTTGAGTAGCGCATAGGCGAGAGAGAGAGAGAGAGATCAACAAGTAGGAGAATACATGTTTTGGGGTTTTATCTTATACATCTCATACAAAGGAATTTTTGATGGGTTTTATTCCCCTTAAGGGTTTCTTAGGATAAATACTGTGTCTATCTTGTGATTGTGTTTCTTTCAGTGATTCTTCATATGCTACTATTGTGAATTTGGATTAAACACTAATGATATCTAGATTAGCATATGAAATATTAACATGGTATCAGATCTATCCTGAATAGGACAACTTTCACAAGGTGAAACTCTCTCTCCTTTGGAAGAAATTAGGGTTTCTGCAAAGTTTGGAATTTGGAAGATCTGCTTGCATAGAAAGTTGCGCCTCCACAGAGCACATCTATTGAGCCTAAGATCAAATTTTTTGGGTGGTTTAATCTTTGGGAAAGACAAAACCTAGTTTGGCCCTGAACAAGAAAACTACAGAAAACCAGAACCAAAAATTCTACAGAAGTTGCAACCTCACAAGCAAGTTTTGAAGGGTGAATATTTGGGATATCCAGAAACCAAGTGGACCAACCAACTCGCCTCATACAAACACATCTCCTGGTAAGGTCAACTTTTTACTTTTAGAAAATTCAATTTTTTATGACCTCCTGGATAGGATGGCCCCAAGCACTAAGCTTGAGGACAAACCAGAAGGCATAGAAAACTTCCTAGCATGGAAGTGTAGGATTGGTCTCATTCATAAAGAGAAGGGCCTTGAGAAGTACATTAAGGATGAAGTTTCAAAACCAAAGAAGATGAAGCTAAGGAGAAGCATGAACACGACCTAATCAAGGAAATGAGGATCATTATTGATTCCATCAAAGATCACTTTATCCCTCAAGTGTCATCTAAGAATACACCAAAGCAAATGTATGATGCACTTTCCATAATGTATTAGGGAAGGGAATTCAACATAAAGATGAATTTGAGAGATCAACTGAAGGGCACCAAGATGAGTAAAGGAGAATCAATTCAATATTACTTCAAAAGGGTATCCCAATTCAAGGAACAACTAAGGGCTATTGGAGACACCCTTGATGAGGATGAACTAGTTATGACTGCTCTCAATGGTCTCACTAGACCTCGGGACTCATTCATACAGAATCCGTGTTCAAGAAAATAAAGTATGGAGTTTGATATTGTATGGGAAGATCACATTCAAGAAGAAGCTAGAGTAGCTAACAAAGAATCTCTACTTATAGAATATGATTAGGCTCTAGCCATCCATACTAAAGGAATAAAACAATCAAACTTAAAGAAAGGTAGTCATAAACATTTAAGAAGAAATTTCAAAAGAAAAGAGTAAACAATCAGAAGAAATATTTGTTTGAATTATTGAACCATTGATCTATAGGAAATGAGTGCAATTGAAAGGTAGAATTTTGCAGTGGAATAGTAAGAATAATGTACACTGAACAAGACAAATTTCAGATAAAACTGATAAGAATTGATCATTAAATTACAACATTAATCTTCATTAATTTCAGCAGTATACAACAGTGTTACAATAAGGAGAATTCCAATAATGTGGATAAGATTTGAATCTACCAACTCAATCCTGATTGGATGGCTAACTATAAGTGTCTAAATCAGTATTGGAGCTCACTAGTCTAACTCCACATGTCTAATACAGTCTATCAATCAATTAAACCAGTTAAACTGACGAGGTAGGTAAGAAATGGCGCCTACTCCCATCCAGCCATGCAAGACTGACACTAAATCAACTTAAAGACATCTAATTAAATGTAACTAGAGGTTAACTTAGCATAACTACCTACCTACCACAACCAACTGATGGAGGTTGCTGGTGAAACTCATAGTGGCTCCTAAAATGTAGGGAATGGCACCGATGGAACCAAATGACACACCAAGTGGCATCGGTGGCACCAATGGCACTAATGGCACCAATATCATGGTGGCACCAAACTCTAGCAAATGGATCCTAAGTTAGACAAGATGATCTAATACACTATATATGAAAATGAAGGATTAACTAATCCTAAAAAGATTACTCAAAGTATCAATGCTGCAATTTTCATAAGATAGGACACCTTTCCAGAGAGTGTCCATCACCAAAGAATAACAACAAAAAACTACATCATGCTCATCTAGATGAAGATGAGGATGAGGAAGAAAGACCTTGGAAGAGACCAACAAAAGAAGATGTAGAAGAATATGTACTGTTCTCTGCACTAACACCTGGAGAAGATACATGGCTTATTAATAGTGGTGCTTTAAAGCACATGATAGGGAATAAGCAAACTCTGTCAAGACTTGAATAAAAGATCTCTCCTCAGAAAGTATCATTAGGAGATGACTATCAATATCCCATCAAAGGTATTGGTGAATCAAGCTACAAGCTTGACTCTGGGAATTCTATGAATATGAAGGAAGTACTGTATGTACCAGGTTTGAAAAAGAATCTACTTTCCATCTCAACTCTAGATAAGAAATGATATAGAGTTTCTTTCATAGAAGGACAAGTACTTATGTGGTCCAAAGGAAAGACACTTGAATATGTTGTGGTCATTGGTGAAGAAGAAGGAGGAATGTACAAACTCAAAGGACATCTAGAGACAACCCTTGTACATGAGACTACCAGTTCAAGTGAAATATGGCATAAGAGGATTTCTCACATCAATTACAAAGCACTGCCTTATGTGATCAAGATGGTAACATGGTTACCAGATTTGAAGATTGATCATGAGGGAACTTGCAAAGGACGCGCAAGAGGAAAGAACATAAAAAATCCCTTCCCAAAAAGTGAAAAAAAGACTAAAGGCACATTATAATTAATTAATTCTGATGTATGTGGTCCTATTCCCTCCATATCGTTAAGTGGATATGAATATTATGTCACATTTATTGATTACTATTCAAGAAAGACATGGATATAATTCTTGAAGAACAACAGTGAAGTGTTCAGGAAATTCAAGGAATTCAAAGCGTTGATAGAGAACCATTTAGGAAGAAGAATAAAGACACTAAGATCAGACAATGGTGGAGAATATACTTCAAAAGAATTTGAAGCATTCTGCTAGGAGGCTGGAATCAAGAGGGAACTAACCACTCCCTATAATCCTCAACAAAATGGTGTTGCAGAAAGAAAGAATATAACCATTATGGAAGAACGAAGACAATGAGGCATGACCAAGAATTCCCCATGCACCTATGGGCTGAAATAGAAAGAAAAACCATATATGTGAAAAACAGATTATCTCACAGTGCTCTTGGATTCAAGACTCCTGCAGAAATGTATACAGGAAAGAAACCTAAAGTGAGCCATCTCAAGATATTTGGCTGTCCAATATATGTACATATTCCGAAAGAGAAGAGAACCAAGTTGGATCCTTATGGAAAGAAGGGAATATTTGTTGGATACTGTGAAATATCCAAAGCCTTCAGGATATACATTTCAGTATTCCATCATATCGATATTAGTAGGGATGTAACATTTGATGAAGAAACAACTATTAATAAATCCAGAATATGTCAGCTTGAAGAAGTACATGAAGAGGATGTACCTCCCAGAATGGTAGAAGATAAATCCTCTCCTAAAATAGTAGCATATGAAGATCATGATATGCTAGAACCTCAGGAATCCCCTACTATGGATATGTCTTGAAAGAGAAAACCTACTTGGGTAAGAGAAATCATACAAGAAGTAGAGAGATATGGAGCTCCAGAAGGCTCCACAAGAACAAGCAAAAGGTTAAATCCATACTCCAGTTATGTAGCTTTGATGTGTGACCTTGTAGATCAAGAACCCACCATCTATGAGGAAGCTGCACAAAAGAAAGAGTGGGTGGAAGCAATGATAGAAGAATACCCGTAGATAATGAAGAACGATGTTTGGGATATAGTACCCAAATCAGAAAACAAGAGTGTGGTATCTTCGAAATGGATCTACAAGATAAACCATCCTGCTGATGGAAGTATTGAAAAGTACAAGGAAATATTTGTGGCTAGAGGATTCTCTCAGAAAGAGGGGATTGATTTTGAAGAGAAATTTTCTCTAGTAGCAAGGTACATTTCCATCATAACCATCATGGCACTTTCTTCCATGATGAAGTGGGATATACACCAGATGGATGTAAAGACAACCTTCCTGAATGGTATGATTGACGAAGAGGTCTACATCAAACAACCACAAGGATTTGAAGTTGAAGACAGAGTATCTCATGTATGTAACTTGAAAAAGGATCTGTATGGATTGAAGCAAGCTCCTAGAGCTTGGTATGGTAGAATATATAGTTTCTTGACAAGCTTGGGATTTACCAAAAGTAAATCCAATCCTAACCTTTACATAAAGGTTATGGATGATGAACCTATCATACTATTATTGTATGTGGATGATCTATTTCTGACAGAAAATGGGAAATAGATCACAAAAATCAAGAAGAAGCTAGCTGAAGAATTCAAGATGAAAGATATTGGATTGATGCATTATCTCCTCGGCCTGGAAATGTGGCAGAGCCTAGAAGGAATCTTTCTGAACCAAGGAAAGTATGCAGTAGAAATATTAAAAAGATTTGATATGTTGGATTGTAAAACCATGGACACACCCATGGAAACCAACTTGAATTTTTTATCTGATGAGTCATCAGAGTTAGTGGACATGACTCAGTATAGACAAATCATTGGGTCATTAATGTATCTGACGAATACAAGACCAAATATATGCTTTGTTGTGAACACCTTAAGTCAGTATCTAGTTAAACCTAGATGAGTTCACTTGATAGCTGCAAAGCATGTAATGAGGTACCTAAAAGGTACGATAGACTTGGGACTTTACTATGCACTACAACAAAAACTGGATTTAGCATCCCTTTTTGCATCCTTTTTTGCGTCTAGACCATCTTTCAGTGTATTTTTCTTCATTTTATGGACAAAATGGCGCAATTTCACGGGTGTGCTATTTTAGGCATTTTTTGCGTCCTTTTTCTAAATCTGGCACAAATTGTGGCGTAATTTGCACCTAGTTATGCGCTAGGTTTTGCATCAGGTTTTGTGACAGGTTTTCAGACTAGTTTTGCACCTAATTTTGTGCCTAGTTTGTACATCTACTCTTGTTGCGCCCCCTTTTATGCCAATGTTTGCCTCAAATTTTACGCCCTTGTTGTCATCCACTTTTGCACCCTTTTTTACATCCACTTCTGCTTCTTTTTTTGCATCCCTTCGTGCACCAAGTTTTGCATCAAAGTTTACATCCTGTTTTGAGTCTAGTTTTGCATCTCGTTTTGTTTCAGCCATTTTTGCATCCATTTTTTCGTCCACTTTTGCACCCACATTTTCATCCCTTTTTGCATACCATTTTGCATCCATGTTTACGTCTTTTTTTGCATCTACTATTGCATCCATGTTTGCATCCACTTTTTTTGTGTCCCAATTCACACCCATTTTTGTGCTTACTTTTACACCCACTTTTGCTTCAACTTTTGCATCTTTTTTTGCATCCAATTTTACATCAGTTATTGCATCCCTTTTTGCATTGGGTTTTGCATCGGGTTTTGCGTTGGGTGTTACGACTACTTTTGCATCTACTTTTGTTGCATCCATTTTCACATCCAATTTTGTATCCAATTTTACATCCATGGTTGTATCCACTTTTGCGCCACTTTTTTCATCATGTTTTGCTTCCATGATTGCATCATTTTTTGCATCCACTTTTGCATCCAATTTTACACCCAGATGTTGAAGATGAAAATGAGGATAATGATTATGATATTGAGGATGGTTATGATGATGATGATAATGTTGTTGATAATGAGGAGAACGATGACAATGATGATGACGACGACAATTATGATGATGACGAGGAGGAGGAGGAGGAGGATAATGGCAATGACGACATTGCCGATGATTATGATGGCAATGAAATGAATGGTGATGATGGTGATGATGACAATGACAATGACAATGATGATGAGTACAATCAGAATGATGATGTTGATCATCTTAAAAAATAAGTTGTTATTTGTCATGCATAAATCGTGTGTGTCCTCCATGACCCTTTTCCACTAATCACATATTTTGGGTAGATGCTATTTTCTTATGCCAAAGGTAATGATGAATAACTGATGAAAATGTCAATAATCATGATGATGATGTCAAGGACAATGGTGATGATGATGACATGGGTGATGATTATGCTGATGATGATGACTATTGTGATAATCATGATGACAATGACAAAGATGACGATGATCATGATCATCATGATCATCATTTCCATCATCGTCTTCTTTAAAAACATCATCACTGTCATTGTCATATAGTTCATCATCATCATCATTTAAATCATATGGGATATGTTTACGATTTAAAGCATGCATAACAAGTGGGATTATTCTAAAACACCCCACAAAAGTACAAAATTCAAACCACAAGGGAAACATAATATTGAAATTGTTCCAATTTTCTTTCTCCCAACAAAACATGCTTCATTTTAAGGAATTATGTTAAAATCCATACATTCATAGTCCATCCATACTATACTTGTAGTAAATGTAAATATAATACTTAACCAAATTTATAAAATAGGTAAATATTTTATAAACACCCTTATGATATATAAACTTCTTTCACCTTAATAATGGTAAAATATGTAAATATAATAACAAGAGCCACGAGGTGGCAATGTCCCCAAGGATAGATTTTAAAATTTAAGATTGAATGGAAATAAAAATGCTCCATGTAAGACTCGGTTTCTTTGAAGAGGACTATATCTTTGAAAAGATCCAGGATGCTAAATGATTCAAAAACACCATATCGTGATAACTAACAACACACCGTCCACAAGTCTAGGGAGATGATACCAGAATTAATTATGAGAAAAAGGGTGGCGAGACTCGGGTGGAGCCAAATTGTGAAAAAGCACAGTAGCCGACGGAGAATATAGTACACCTACCACCGGCCAACAATTCAAGGTAGATCCGCCAGCAACTCCAAGTCTCAGGAATTTAGCAGCAGCATATCTCTTTTTTGTGCAAGTATAGGTGGAGGAAGCATGTCTCTAGATGCATTAGAAAACATCATAATACATTTATACAACATTTGAAAGCTTGTGGGTAGAAAATCCAATGACTTGATTATAAGACATATAGAAAAAAGTCCGTTAATAATATTTATAGTCCAATAGGAGATTTTAAGATAAAAATAAGTTCTACTTCCTCCATAAAGAAGTCTATACACTTTATATTCATACATCAAATGTGGGTTATTTGTCTTCACTCGCTCATGAAAAAGTCATCGAGGAACATCAATTAAGGGTTTTCAGAGTGATTTACAAACACATATTTTGTCCACTGGTATATTTATGATCTATTTGAACTAGCAAATCCTGCTAAACAAGAAACTAAAAAATAATATGATTGATGAGACGCATAACAATGGAAGCATTTAATTCACACAAAACACCAGAAAATAGTGGAGGTATAGCATATAGGTGCATGTGTCGTATGGGAGTGCAGAATTTGAAAGGAAATGTTGCAACAATGAGGATTAATTTCTTCAAAAATTTGAATAGCATAACTCACAGACATCATGCATTGTGGGTCCATTGTGGGGTGAGTAAAACCCTTACAACTCAGGTTCCACATTTGCAGTGTTAACTTAAAAGATAAGTTTCTAATTGTGTCATGAAAGCCATGAGTATATTTCTTGTTATGTATTTGCTATATTCACTGCTTATGGAAATGCATACGTGCATGGATTTCATGGGCATTGTATGGATGTATTCATGGTAAGGAATCCTTGCTTGTGTATTTGAATGGAGAATTTAAGTCTAAAGACTACCATTTACTTTAGATGTTAAAATTTAATGTTATGGTAGTCAATGTAAAATTCAAATTAAGCAATTGAGCAAAACATTCACTTAATGGTGGTAAATGGAGTACCCTGTTATCTCGAAAGTGTTAAAGGGATGTCTACATACGCTAAATTTATGACCCAAAGGACACAAGGAAATAGATTTTGTGAATCACACCCAACAATAATACATAAGTGCCACATAATTTTGTATTATAACATTTTACACTTTGATTGCGATTTTTTTTCTAATATAATATATACTTGATAGTGTAAAGAAAAAAATACATTAAAATGACTTGGGACTATCTAAAAGAAGGAAAGATTATTCCTTTACTTTAAAAAACCCCCAATCTAAACTAGCTTTGAGCTCTTATATACAATATTAAATATTGCAAAACTTTATATTTCATTAGTTGAATTTTATTTCCTTTTAGGTTTATTTTATCCATAGTTTTCCATGTGCACTTTGTATACTCAAATTTTAAATCCTTTAATTTAGATTCATTTCAACCATCTTCCTCGGTGTGCACTTTGTATACTCAAATTTTACATCCTCTAATTTAGGTTCATTTAAGCCAACATCTTTAATGTGCACTATGTATTTATTCCAACTATCCTCTTATACGTACACTACTTGCTCTTCATTATTCAATATTCCTTTTTTTTACCTCTTAAATGTCCATTATTTACTCATCATTATAATAAGATGAAAATGGTTCCTAACATTCTTGGCCCAATTATGTGGGGTAAAAAAAGGATCAAAATTTTTGATGTGTAATTTTATTTAAACATGTAAAACATTTAAGATAAAAGAAGTTACACCTCAATCCTTCGAGATGCTTGGTAGATCCAGATTTAATATAAATATATGATGATATATATTCAAAATGGAAAATTCCATAAACTTAAAAAAACAACTTTTATACATACTCTTTAAAATGTATTAAGAATGATTTATTATAATGAATATAAAAAATGTTATAATATAAATATTTTAATAGTTTTTTAATATGATTAAAACTAATAAAAAAATTACTTCTTTTTATTTGAAATCAATTAAAAATTAATATTACAAAAATAAGATTAGTAGAAATATTAATTTATGTTAAATCCATTTATTTATTTATTTTTTTTAACAAAAATGATTATGATATTATAATGGACTCAGCTGAGAAACATTGATCAGGAAACAGATTAAAACCATCCACCAAATCACTCCTTCCTTAATCGGAGGATCTGCAGACTAAGGAGGAATATCCATGCTTACCGTCGAGTTTACAATAAGATCATAGCAGTCTACAACTATTGATTTATTAGCTGCGGTATCCACTAGCCCATTAAGCTCCCTAAGAACAAGGAAAAATTCAATTTTTTTAAAACTTTTGGCCATAGATCTGATTTTATTAATAATCCTTTCAGTTCGCTCATTTTTTCCCCTTCTTCCCCCATTCAGAGCTTGGATAATTACTCTAGAATCTCCAATGACCATAACTTCCTCCACGCCTTTCTTTTGCACTTGCTTGAGGCCTTGCCAGAGCCCATAAGCCTCAGCCATGTTATTTGAATTATAACCGATGTTCCAGAAACATTCAATTTCAACATTCCCTCTGGGGTTGATGACAACTCCTCCTCCTCCCACTCTTCCCAGATTCCCTTTTGAGGCTCCATCAAAGAACAATTTAAAGATCTTCCGTTCTCTTAACCAGTTCTCAAATTGAGATTTATCTAGGCGGACTTCCCATTCCTCCAGCTTTTTAGGGGCAATACTATTTACTGCTTGAATATTAAGACTTTGCAACCAATTAAATTCTTTATCTGTCAAGCCAGCGTTATTTTTTGGTATCTTAGAGATACTTACCACCTCACCAAGTAAAGCATTAATTTTATCCACTAACTTCCAGACTGGTTGATTCTTATTCTGAAAAATTTGCTGGTTTCTTTCTATCCAAATGCACCAACAAACGATCTTCGGAAGTTTAAGGCAACACGCTCTCAATCCTTTTTTCTGCAGTAGCTCTCCCTGGTACATGTTCCTCCAATTAATAAAATAGTCCTGAATATTGCCAGTCCATTGAAACCCAATGTTTCCATTCATCATTGCTTCCTTCCATACAGATATGGCATACTGGAAATTTAAGAATAAATGATTAATAGTTTCTGAATTTCCAGCACAGAGGGGGCAGTGGAATGGGCCTGCCATCCCCCTTTTCTCCAGGTTCTCACCAGTAAGCAATATTTGGTGCATCAGAGTCCAGCTAAACATATCAATTTTTGGAAACGTTATGGTTTTCCAAATTCTGTTCCATATATCAGGATTATTTGGCACATTGTAGTTTTCAGAATACAGCCGGTAGCCTTCAGCCATCGTGTAGCTGCCTATTCTCCTTCCCCAACCACGCTTGTCCTTCAATTTTTTGGAAACTGGTGCAATCCCAGCCAAGTGGGTGATCAATGTCTTATTATCTTCTTCAATCTCTGCTGGACAATCAGGCAATGCCCAACCAGTCCAACGATAAGGTGATTCCAGCTCCCAATTGGAAATACTCCACAGTGTGTTCAGCCCCATCGCCTCCATCCTATTTTGCAAACGTGGAATTCATGGTGGGGGATTTTCAAGGATCGTATCTGCCAATAATAAAAAATTTTCCCATTGCCCGGTGTCCAATACAGATTTTCAGCAAATTGGGGCAACGATTTTTTGCATAATTTGAAGATTGAAGAACCATCAGTTCTCACGTGCTCCCCCTCCAGGCATCTGAGCCTTGATCCCGGAAAGTATTTATTTTTTAGAACCTGACTACACCAGGAAGGTTTTGGATCAAGCATATTCCAGAGTAATTTAGCCCCAATAGCCAGATTTTGAGATTTTAGGTCCTTGATTTGAAGTCCTCCCTCGAATCTTGGTAGCTTGATAGTTTTCCAGCTAACTAAAGAAAACTTTTTACCTCCTCCATTGTTCCCACCATTCCAGAGAAAAGATCTCAGCAGACCTTCTATTTGATTTATAATTTTTACTGGAGCAAGGAGAATGGAGCACTGGTAAAGTAGGTAGCTGTTTAGGATAGCTTTGATTAACACTACCTTCCCAGCCAAGTTTAACCATGATGTACCCCATCCTATAATTTTCTTTTTAATTTTTTCCACGATAGGATTCCAATCTGAGCACTTGGATTTCAGTTTGAAAATAGGGACCCCTAAGTACTTGAAGGAATCCCAACTAACATCACCATCCATATTTAAAATCCTGGAGATGTTTGACATTTCCCTTGGGTTTAAATTCCATCCATAGATCTGGCTCTTCCTGAGATTAATTTTACTCCCTGAGGCCAGACAATAATGGTTCATTTCAATTTTAAATCGACGGGCTATAATCTGACTGGATCCTCCCATTAAGATGGCATCATCCACGAATTACGCATGGTTGATGTCCTTAGTCCCTCTGGCCAGCCTTATGCTTGGAAGCTCCTGCTCTTGCCTGGAATTTTCTAATTGAAAACTAAGTACCGAGGCCTGAATGGCGTAGAGAAAAGGGGAGAGTGGGCACCCTTGCCTCAGGCCTCTCGAAGCTTGAAAGAATGGAGCAGCTTTTCCATTGATGAGAGGGGAAATCCAGGGCTTACTGATACAGGCCTTGACCCAAGACACAAATTCAGGAGCGAATCCAAATCTCAGCATTGCACTAAAGAGGAATGGGTGGCTGACTTTGTCAAAAGCGTTTTCCAGGTCGAGTTTCACCGCCATCCCTTTATCTCCATTCTTCAGGCTCGAATGGATGGCTTCTTGCACTAATATAATATTGTCCCAAATCTTCCTTCCTTTAACGAATCCTCCTTGATTCTCCGGGATAATATTTGGCAGAATATGTTTTAATCTGGAAGCCATGATCTTAGTTATAATTTTGTATCCTATGTTACACAGGGATATTGGCTAGAACCTATCAAAGGATTTGGCTTCTTTCTCTTTAGGTATGAGAGCAAAAAATGCAAAGTTTGTACTTCCTCCAATTTTCCCACACTTCTAGGATTTACTGATCATTTTTAATAGATTTTTTTTTATAACATCCCAGCAGCTGATAATGAAGTTGACATTAAACCCATCTGGTCCTGGGCCCCTGTCCTCCTCCATATTATCAACTGCGTCCTTGATTTCTTCCAGTGTGATGGATTTGTTCAAATTGTCATTTTCTTTGCTCTTTACAGTCCTAAGGACCAGATTCAGTAGATGGGCATCATTTGTAGTGGGCTATTCAGTGAACAAGTCGCTGAAGTAGCTTGTAGCTTTTGATTTAATTTCCTCAAAATTACTGATTGCCCTATCATCTACGTGGATCTCAAACACACGGTTATGGCATTTCCTAACCTCTGTCAATTTGTGAAAGTAGCCAGAGTTCCTATCACCGTCCTTTAACCACTTGCATCTGGATTTTAGACGCCACCATTCAGCCTATTGTCTACAGGCCACGTGGATTTTCATTTGCAGATTAGTTTCCATATGAATGTCATCCTGGGTCATAGTATTTTCCTCCATGATAGCCTGATGTGATTCCAACGCGGTGGAAGCCTGGAGTTTAATGACATTTGGAGGTGGTAACGATTTGGCCCAACTCTTCAAATTTTTTTTGAGCCTTCTCAATTTCTCCTCCCAGAGATAGAAGGGAGACCCAGTGACTGGATGAGCCCAGGAGTCAGCGACGATTTTTGAGAATTCAGCATGATTGATCCACAAAGAGTTAAATCTGAACGCGATAGGGCCCAAATTCCTTTCAGTCACCATCTCCAGAAGGATGGGCCTATGATCAGAGCCTCCAAAAGATAAGATTTTGGATGTCATGTTCAGGCCCAACAATAGAAAAGTGTCCTGGACCAGGAAGCGGTCAAGCCTGGCAGCAATGTGCCCAGGACCGATCCTCCTATTATTCCAGGTGTATTTCCCTATAGTGGGCTTAATGTCAATTAGCTCCCACGTCATGATGGTCTCTTCCACAAGATCTGTAATGGGGTCTCTAGTCCGAGAACCTCCTCTCCTTTCATCCTGGCTAAGGGTGACATTCAGGTCCCCAACCAGGATAATATTTCCATGCAGTTTACTCCTTTCCTTGCGGAGTAGAGTCCAACAATTTAATTTTTCATCATAAGAATTAGGTGCATATATATTGAATATACTTACCAGAGTATTGGAGTCTTTTTACCTCAGCAGAGTGATGATCCAGTGGGTGCTGTTCTTGATGTCCACAACTTCAAATTTTGTATCATCCCAAAGAGTTCCTATGCCTCCGGAGGCTCCCCTAGAGCTTAATGCAGCAATGCCCTTTTTTTTCCAAAATTTTTTACTGACTTGGAGGAATGCAGCTTCCTCCATCTTAGTTTCCTGGATCAGACAGATGTCTGGGTGGTGAAGAGAGATTAGATCTAGCATAGCTTCTTCCTTGATTTTACTTCCAAGCCCTCTACAGTTCCAGGAAATTACCTTCATTACTTACTTTTAGAAGCCGTAGGCATCCCTTTCAGGGCATGCCCATGCTGGTGGGTGTTTCTTGGATTTTTCAGCAACTTTTCCAGGGTTAGCTGGGAGCCTTGCAGCTTATCCTTGTAAGTGGCTTGCTCCCTTACTTCTTTCCTAGGTTTCCTTCCTTTAGTTTTGATCAGCCTTGGGGTAGTGATTTCGATTTCCCCTTCCTCCTCTTCTTCTTCTTCCGATTCAGGTTCTTCTTCAGATTTCCCTAGATTGTCTCCTTCTTTGGTTCCTACTGTTCCTTCCTTGTTATCTTTCGCTTGATCTAAGAGTATTGCTTCCGGATCCTTACTTTCTTCATAGTTAGATTTGTCTTCTGCATCATTAGAATCATCCCTTGCTTCTGTCATTTGTGTAGTTTTTGAGGGCTCTTGAGTTTTTTCAGATGGGCTGGCTCTATCTTCTTTGTTCCCCTCACCCTTCTTAGGGGCCCCTCCAGCTTGGTTTTTAGATTTGGATTTGTTCACCCTATGCCATCCTTCCTCCTTGTCTTGTTGGATCTCAGTGTTCTTTTTAGGGAAGTTTCGGATGAAATGCCCGTATTCATGGCATCCTCTGCATTTGAAGGGGAGTTGTTCATAGTCTAGTTTTTGAAAGTGGGACCAATTCCCCACCGTTAAGTTTAGAGCTTTTGGCAGTCCTGCTTTGAGATCAACCTCAACGCAGATGCGTGCATAGACAAATTGATCCTTTGGGCTCCATGTCAATATATTTCCCCAAAGCATTCCCTATGGCTTGTAGGGATTTGGGATTCCAATAGTGCATAGGAAGATTGGGAAATCTAAGCCAGATGGGCACAACCTTAGGGGTATCGGCTTCTGGATCAAAGTCTGGGGTCCACCCATTGAGATAGAGTCCTTGCGGCCCCATGAAGTAGGGCCCATTCCTGAAAATTAGGTCTTTGTCCTCTTTAGATTCGAAGTTGAAGAGAAAGTATCCCCTTCCGATGGAGTAGGAGGCAACGTTCTTGTAAATTAGCGGTCGCCAGTTCCTTTGGACCCAGCTGTCAGTGGTTTTAGGTGAGGGCCAGAGCCCTGTGAATTGCTCGATCAGGGCTCGGTCCACCAAGGAGAGGGAAACCCTGATTGTTTCTTTCGGGGGAAGGGAAACCTCTGGCACATCCTCAAGTCTTTTAACGAACTTCGGGAGATCTCCTTTTCCAGATATTTTGGGGTGATTAGCGATTAGCCTTTCAAAGGCATCCGATCGTAAATTTGGTGGCGGATTACCGCCAAACTCGTCCACCATAGAGCTGCCTCACCTAAGCCAGCCTCAGAGCATGAGATTTCATAGGCAAGGCCTCCAAGATCAGAGTCCAAGAGCCGTGTAGTCCCAACCTCGCTTGCAACTTGTGGATCACGCTCTCCTTCGAGCTCACGTGAGGGAAGCAAACCATGCCATCCTCAGACGCCCTGCTCACGTCCACGGTTCGACCTGCATGCAAAAAATTAACCTTCTACCCTCGTATAATTATACACTTGTCAAACTCCTATTCTCATTCCCATGGATTGCAAATATGCTATCTAAATCCATTTTTTTATTAAAAATAATAATTTTAACAATTTAATTTCAATAAAATATTTATACTCAAATTAAAAGACTTCACAATTTAAAAAAAATCAAAATCGTATATTTTTAATAACAATCATCAATTTACCATAGAAATAATGATCTGTTATTAAAAAACTTTAAAATATTTTATATTAATAAAAATATTAAAAATATACTAATATTTATGTTTAAAATTAAAATAATTTTTTTTTGGAGAAATAATGATCTATTATTAAGAAACTTTAAATATTTTATAAGTTAATACTTTTTCTATCATTAAAAATATATTAATATTTATGTTTGAAGTTAAAATTAAAAAAAAATTAGATATATAAATAATGAAGACTGCAAAATTAAAATATAAAATTTTTATGAAACATATTACAATTATATTAAAAATATCTTTATATAAAAAAAAACTTCAACTATTCAAAATTACAATCTCATTAAAGATTAGATTATTATAACCACTATTATCATCCTCCTTCGAGCTGCATTGTGCACAAAATTAAGTATAAAATATTTATAATTTTTAACTAACATCTGTTGTGAGCCTCGGTCCATCTCCATTGTGCACAAAATTTTCAATTATGAATAGAGTCCATGTGTAATGCATCACATTAATTGGAGCAAGTGAAACCTTGTCCGCTTTGATCACATTGAAGACAGAGTCCGAACTTCATAACATCTTAGCAATCTGGTCGAAGTAAGTTTGTCCCTTGTACGCTCTGACCGACCGAAGAAATAGTCTCTACCATTATAAATATATATTCATTTTATGCATCTTTTCAAATTTAAAAATAAAGTCCCAATTGCATGCAAACATACATAAATTAACTCATTCAACTATCTAACTTAATCAATCTCAAGACGCGCTACCTGCTTTTCTCAACTTTGATAATCTGTTATTTGCTACCCATTCCGAAATTTTAAAATAAAACTAGAGTTCAAATTAAGCCTGGCCATTATGTGAATTTGAAATTCAAATTTCAAACCAAGATGTATATATGGACGGATGATGGTCCGTGGGACCCGTGACGGCCTGAAGAGTAAACAACGTTGGATTCACCGGACGAGAGCTTCACTTGGGGAGTGGATCTAGATTCTGGGCATATCGGTAATGCATGCCCATTGTCCATGATGCCATGTTACGCTGACAACACTAACATATTAGTGTACATCTGACATTCCACAGACTCATGGAAGAAAGTGTTTTTTCAAAAACACTGCTATGAGAAAACGGGGCGGTTTAGTTTGCCCTTATCCCACTCCGCAAAACAACTTCCTATGACAATGGAGGCTCCTGCTGCCTGCAAACAATGGAGGCTCGGAGATCTTGTGCTCGCCAAGGTCAAGGGATTTCTAGCATGGCCCGCTAAGGTACGCTAGTCTATTTTTCATCCCCATTTGTTTGCCCTTATTTGATGTATGCGATGCATGTTGTTGTTATTTGCATTTGCCACATCAAATTATATACTTCTTATGCCCTGGCCGTTAAAATGTTACCCAGTATCGCAGCCACTGTTGCAATTTTCCCAGCACATTTCCCATCATCAAGCAGGGTTGATTTCCCAATGTGTGCTGATATTTTCTTCTTAATCCTATAATTGCAAAACCTGGTTGCTGCACGAGGGTTCTCTGAAACCCTGCACGAGAAATTTGCCCAGCACATTACCCAGCATCAAGCAGGGTCGATTGCCCAATATGTGTAGATATTTTCTTCTTTATCCTATAATTGCAAAACCTGGTTGCTGGACGAGGGCTCTCTGAAACCCTGCACGAGAAATCAAACCCTATATCATATATTAGTGTTTAAACCCAAGTGATGGATGCAAGTTTGTGTTTTTTTGTGTTTAAACCCAAGCGATGGATCTAAGTTTTTGTTTTTTAAGGTGGAAATTGCCTACAGATTTGCCTCTAATATACAACCAGCTTTCTTTATCAATTTAACCCGAAAAGAAAGTCCGCCCAACTCAGTTTTAATAAACTGGATAAATTGGGTTATTATATCGAGTGCAAGGCTATTTGAATTCACCCCAGTCCCTATAGTGCAGTCATCTACAAATCGTCCATATTGGAGCCTGGACATCTTCACTTTATCTTAAAAACTTGATATGTGTGCTAACATGTGTCTCCTCTTCCTGTAGATGTCTCCTCTACATGTTTGGCACCTTCTTTGGTTGTCTGGTTTATCTGTGCAGGTGCAAAGGTTTCCTGTCTTAGTAAACTGGGACCAACATTTCTATATCCTCATTGTCAGTTATTCTTCCATGTAGGTGCTTTCTGCTTCTGCCACAATTGATTGACGTGGTATCTGAATTCAGGCAAGTATTCTTTGCTTCAATAGCCTTCACATCTTTGTGTTGGGCTAACATGCTTGTTTCGACTACTGGTGCTACATCCTGCAACAACATTTTTCTGCATCTGTTTGTTTTTCTGTCTGCAAAGAATGGTCCATGACAAAACTTGGCAATAGATTTGCACTTTCTCTGCAAAATATAGGTCTTTTTTCTTTGTGGGCACAACTTGTGGTTGAAGTTAGCACACATGGGTGCAGATCTGGAGCTATCTGCAAGTTTGTGCCAGCGAAACAAAGCTTTGCGGATCTTCTCTGATGCCATGATGTTTAGTTGGCTGTTACATTTCTGGACAAGGTGTATTATTTCATTACATCCATAATTTTCAAATATTTCTCCCATCACTGCCTATCATGGATTCATTCCCTCCTCTTGTCAATGGCATGCTGTTTGGCATCTCTTTCTACCTCAGGTGTGACGCATCTCTTTCTAGCCGGCACGGACTTGATTTGGGCATTGCAAGTCATCTCTGATCTTCTGTTTATAGCTTTCAAAGCTATTTTTGAATCTTTTTATATTATTCCTCAACTCTTCTTTAAGTATTCTAAATATTTTACCTTAGAAATTCAAAAGTATACGCTTCAAAAAATTGTTTGAAAAATAAATTCAGACTCACCTGCTCTCTTCTTATTTGTTGGGAGTACATTTGTGGCTTTTCAATATTCACACAGTCATAGGTTCTAGGCTGGTATCACTCTGATATCATGTAGGTTTGTGGAAGACCTGCATAGACAATAAGAGAGAGAGGGAGAGGATACTTCTATTATTGTTTGAGCAATGTTCATATTGTACATCTTTATTCATGTGTGGTAGTTAGACAGTACTGGACTTAAACAAACTTTGTAACTACTAACAGAGAGGGAAGATACTTTTATTATTGTTATATAACGTTTATATTGTACACTCCTTTATTTGTATGTGTGGTAGTTAGACACTATCAGACTTGGAAAAACTAACTCGAAACACTAACTTGAACATTAACATTACGCCACTAACATTTCATTGTGCCTTTTTTTATATATTAATTTTTTATTGACTGTTATCGCTACAACAATTTTAAATTTTTATAATTTGTAGATGTGAAAACTTTTCCAATTTGTTTATATGCATAAGGTTATGCTTGCATGTATGTATGTTTCTCTCAGTTAAATTCTGTTTTCATTTTTTATATTTCTGTGGTTGATGTTATTCTTGTGGGAGGGCTTTGCTAGGGTCAAGGTTTTGATGTGATTATGGGCTAAGTTTTCCCCATGCTCCTTTATCCTTACTTCAAACGAGTGATCCGTCTCTCTAATATATAGTTTGCTGCATGGACACATAATCTTGTAGTTGTGTTTTTGTTGTTAAGGGTCCCTGGGATCCTTGCTGGATTTTCACAGAGAGATATGGTGTTTCATATTGTGGGAGTGATTTGCTAGGGAAAATATCTTGATAGGATTATGGGTTAAGTCAGCCCCATGGTCCTTGATCCTTATATCGAACAAGCATCCTGTCTCTCCTATGTATGTTTTGCTGCATGGACACATAATATTGCAGACGCCTATTTGTTGTTGAGGGTCTGTGTGATCCTTGATGGATTTAAGCATCCCTATGATAACATACCATTAAAGGAATGCTAAAATACCTCCAATGGTAACATCCCTCTAATAACATAACATTAGATGTATGCTAAAATCCATCAAGGATCCCATGGATCATTAAGGGCAGAAAGGTGTCCACAAGATTGCATTTGTGTTGAAAATCGTATATAAGAGAGATGGGCCGCTTGTTTGAAGTAAGGATCAAGGAGCATGGGGAAGACTTAGCCCATAATCACATCAAGACCTCTACCCTAGCAAAGCATTCTCACAAGATGAAACACCATATTTGTCTTGAGGATGCCAAAGTCATTCTGAGAGTAGATCATTATTGAAAATGGTGTCTAAGAAATGCTATAAAATAGCAAAGCATCTCGAGAATTTAAACTGGGATGGTATACTAAATATTTGTGAGAGATGAATTCCTTTATTTCAGCATCAAAGAAATTATATAAACGGGTAAACTGTCAGCAGTCCACAATTTGAAACGAAGGTTACTATGTTTATTCTTGTTTTGTCTCCTGGTTGGCATGGGTTCTGCTGCTCCAATTGTACATATAAATATGATGATTGGTGGCCCACTTAAAATCAACTTGCATTCTGAAGATGAGCTTGGATAGCAATTTACAACTATTTTTCATTTGGCTAAGTCCATACTCTTATGTCATAATCACCTAGGTCTTGCACCTGGAATTTAACCTGATGAATAGACTGATATTCCATTGCTGAAATACAACAAAGTAGAAATGTCAAAAGAATCTGTTAACATAATTTTTTTTGCAAGTGTTAGATGAGATACACAACTAAATTGAGAAACCATCAAATATCAATTGATGGTTATCTCTGACTTCAAAATTCTGGATCATTTTGAAAAGATCTGAAAATTTATCAGTCAATTGACGTCTCTCAATCATTTCACTTCAATTTCACTTGACAAATCAGTGCATCCTACATAACTAGCAGTAATCTTGGCAATGCTAAGAACCACCTTCAAAATACCTCTCTCTGCACTAGTTCTCCAGGAAGATGAGACCATCCACAGAAGCCAATCAAAATGATCATGACTTCCTTTACAATGATGGCATATAAGGCTGCGACCTTAATATTCTAAATTAGTAATCACACATATCTGGTAGTAAGCCTTCTACAAGGGAAGGGTTGTTGCACAGAAAATTGATTATAAAAATTTAGATAGATCCTGAAAAGTGCCTAGCTCTCACTGGAACTGTTCAGTTATGTAGAAGTTTTCCTTACCCGGACATGTAAGCCATCTATTCATGGTGTTCCAGAAAGTACAGAACACACATATGACCCAAAGAAGTTGCATGATATGACTCAGCAAGATCATATATACTTGCAAAATTCTCTAAAGTAAGGTCCTAAACAGAAAACACAGATCTCAGTGTTGAGGCTGGACAATATTATAACAAAAAGGAAAAACCGCAATGAAATAAAAGAATACCTGTGCACATACTACTCTCCCAAATATACCTGCAAAGTTTTTTAAATATCAACATCAAACACAGATTAAAAGAAATTCATTCCAAAACTAAATTGATCATCTTGTTTATTAGAGTAGAAATACATTAATAATTAATAACCAATCCTCATAAGCAGTGGAGTGTTACTAAAATGAGCTGCTTGCTTGCTGATAAATATCGTTTGAGAAGTAGCCTACCGAGTCATGAAGCTGCCTTGCCTCCCTCTAAACCTTGATAGACATTTTTCTCAATGATTATCTACAACATATTTCTGATCTCAATCATTATTAGTCTTTCTCAAGTGTTATCACATTTCATGGCCATATTACTTGGGTGTTACAATGTCCATCTCCAGATCTGTCAACAGGTTGTTACAGGCATGTAAAATGCACTCTCTTTAATATATATCAAAGATTTACAGGCATGTAAAATGCACTCTCTTTAATATATACATGCATGATTTTACAACCAGATATTTATATTCATGCAACATGCGGTGCTATTCCCATAAGCGGGATATTTTTATTTTTGTTGTTAATTTTACTATGCATATACACTTGTTCCCTGGGCCATCAGGACTGTACCTTGTTACGTCCATGGCTTGTGCAGTCCTCCCAAGGCGATTAGCAGAACATGGGCACCTAACAAGTGTGGAGCTAAGATTGAGTCCCAAGTCTAACCAGTTCTAAATCGGAATAATAAATGTTTTGTCTACTGCATGATGATCTATATTTATATGATGTTTTCTTTTGCAAATTCTCCCCATAATGGCTTTCATTACTTATCTTCCTTTGGGCACCCTGCTCTGCATCATCTAGGATTATCAACAAATGCCTTTCGCTATGGTATGCAGAGGTTTGGAAATGGGGCATATTATCATTTCCAACTTTCATAAATCCCAGACAGAAAAGAATACCTGCCACTGAAATAAACAAGGGAAGGTATCAACCACAAATAAATGAGCAGTCACAGAGTTCTATGCACATGCAGATTCAGAAACATAACTTGTAGGAAATTATTATTGTTCACAAATTACTATAACATGTGGTTTCAAAAGCATCAGCTGTAATAATTGGGTTGCATTCTTGGAGTGATAAACAATTTATTCCCATTCTTGTAAGAGTTTGCAATGCTGATCATTTGATCCTGTTCTTTTTCCTACTATTGTTTGTTAAATGCAGCCAAATATATAACATCTGATGGGAAAGACAAGAGCTATTGGTAATAAGTTAAAATCAGGTTCATAACAATCATGGAATATATCTTTTAGTTTTTGGCAAATTTTAAAGGGGTATTTTATTAGTATAGCATCATAACACATTTGGGCCAATGCTGTTTAATTCCATGTTTCTGACTGGAAAGATTCTGTGTCTGTCTGTCCTATTATCTATACACGTTTTTTCCCCTTCTAATATGCCTTTCTATATGAGGAGATTACAAGATTTTACTTTTGAATGGCCTCTGATGCATTTCACCATAAGACCTCTACTGTGATGGCATCTTTGTCTTTGTTAAGGGCAACATTCTTAAGGCCTTGAATTTAATGAGACAATAGCTCATCATTGCGTCACAGTGTTTGAAGACATATGTAAAGGTCAAGCCTCTGAGGAAGAAGAGGATCCTAATTGTCTATAATCCATCCCATGTCTCATTACAATCCACTGAAGCCTAATTTGCATATGGATGTGGGAATTTAACAAACCGGCTTGCAAGATTGATAAAAGTAGCATCCAGTTTGAAAAAAATGATTCGGCTTCCTAGTCAGTTTGTCAAAACGATGATATGGCTGCAAGTGGGAATCAAATCTTGAAAGGAAAGCTTTAATTAGGAGATTTTCTAGCTACTGTTGGAACCACATCAGTTAGGCTCTAGTTCAATGCTCCGATTTGTCAAAGAAATGATGCGGCTGAAATTGAAAATCCAATCTTAAAAGCAAAGATTCAATCCATAAAGTTTCTAGTTCTGCTTGGAATCAAAGCAAAGACCTGTAAATGTTGTCAGCCATCTTTGGTCACTTATGAAACTTGCCATATGCTTTGTCACCCATTAGCTTGGATAGCCAATTTGCAAGAATACGATTTAGGTTGCTAAGGAGACTCCTCATCCATAGAAAAATTACATGCCCTAATAAATTGCAGCACCTTTAAAAATTGCAACAATCTTACACCTCTTTTTCTTAGGTTCACCAGGATTAAATGAAGATAGCCTCACTCACTTACCCTAGCGAGAGGAAACAACTAGATATTTCAAGGGGGTAACCTATATTGGAAGGGATAAAGTTTGCACTACTTTTTCATTGCAAGTGCCGATTATGTTGTATATATATTTTTTTCTTGTGCAAAATCAACATATATTTATCCTTAGGCATCGTGTACCATTAGGTACCATATGAAGGAGTGTTATGTGTTTTTTTTTAAAGAACTAATGGTAGTTGCATACAAATATTTAGAACATGGAGCATGAAGGTAGATTAGATGTGGTAGGCGTCATTAGGAAGGAGAGGTATGTGTTTATTTTTAAAATACTAATGGTAGTTCCATTCAAGGGGGTAACCTATATTGGAAGGGATAAATTTTGCACTACTTGTTCATTGCGAGTGCTGATTATGTTGTATATATTAATTTTTCTTGTGCAAAATCAACATATATTTATCCTTAGGCAACGTGTACCATTAGGTACCATAGGAAGGAGTGTTATGTGTTTTTTTTAAAGAACTAATGGTAGTTGCATACAATATTAAAGATTTAGAACATGGAGCATGAAGGTATATTAGATGTAGTAGGTGTCATTAGGAAGGAGAGGTATGTGTTTATTTTTAAAGTACTAATGGTAGTTGCATTCAATATTAGTTGTAATAGGCATCATTAGGTCCCACTAGAAAGGAGTGTTATATGTTTATTTTCAAAGTATCAATGCTCGTTGCTTATAAGATTGATGATTTAGGACATGGTGAATGAAGGTAGATTAAATTGTAGGTGAAAATATCAATTAATAATGAACACTATCATTGACCATGACAAATATTTAAGTCCAAGCTTAAAGTAGGTGGGTAGTCCCTCCTATGAAAAAGACATCTCTTATGTGTTTAGTGAGTTAAAATAAATAATTATTTCTATGTTATGATTGCATGATGGGATAAATATTATTTTAGAGAATTATCCAAAGTTAGTCCATTTGTCATGTGAAGGAAGGTGAGTGCTATTGATTGTTTCTCTTATTCAGAGTGATTTTGATATGATGAGTTTGTTTGTTTGTATACTGCTTCTTTTAACTATTAATAATATCAATGTACATTTTACACATTTATATATAAACAGTGGGTTGTGTAGCTTATGTCACAACCTAATAAAATTTAAAATGTTAATCCAAATTTCTTAAAGAGCATAAAAATAGTTATCAAAATTGGCACCCGGGAATTCACATTTAGTGATTTTCCATAAATGTCACTTAGCACCCAAAATATAGCAACCCTAAAGCTTTGCCATTAAGGCATGAGAGGAGGCAATCACGCAAATCCATGAACATCAATTATGTTTTCATTCAAAGTGGACTCCTATCCATCATTAGCTAGCTTAGCATTCATGGCAATGGTTTCCATCCATTGTTCTTGAGCAACTTCTCATTCTTCGAGAAAGCAAGGCAAGAATTTGTCATTTTGACATTTGTGGGTGAGGATGGGCTATGAGAGGCTAATTATGGCATTGTTCATGCATTCTTGTACATCACAGTGAATTCTATACCTTGACCTTTCTTTAGAGTGATGCAGGTACTTGGTGCAACACAAATGTTGCAAGAGAGTCCATAAGAGGCTCCTTGCTTATGCTACAAAGGCTTTTACCACAATACTCAAACAATTAACATAGAGGCACCACATCCAACTCCACTTTTTGTTCTTATATAATAATCTTCATATAGAGATTAACAAAAATTAATGAACCATTTTCCCATTAAGAAATTTGTACATGTTGGCCCTGGTTAAACAAGATGTGTTCATTTTTTTTGTATGAGGAATATGATTGCATATCCAATGAGTTGCAACACTTTTTGAAAAATAGTGAACTAAATCATTTTATCCTCTTAAAGGGTGACCTTCCATGAAATGGGTGTAGGGGGATATTGAATGGTTGCATGTCAATATTGAATGGTTGCATGACAATAAGATTGTGTAATTGTTTAGGATATTTTGTTGCCTAAGCACGGTAGATATTTTTGCTTATTAGTGTGTTTGGAAAAATAAATTGGATTTTAAGCATGTTTGTCTTTGGATCTTATTGTATTTTATTAGAATTACAAATGATGAAATCTATTTGTTAATATTGCTCCTCTTCCTGATTCTTAAAGGGTGCTAGCTCAATGGAAGAGAACCTTCTTTACAAGCAGGAGATTGGTGGTTCGATTCCTCCATGCCCTAATGATATTGAAATGTATTTATAAAGGTAAAAAATGTAGTAGTGCAAGATGGATGCAATATTAGACGCAATACTAAATGCAAAACATGATGTAAAAGTGGACGTCACACCAAACACAAAAGTGGACACAAAATCCGACCTTATGTTAGACGCAAATGTGGACACAAAAATGGATGTCATACTAAATGCAAAATTGGATGCAAAAAGAGACTCAACACTAGACACAATTAATGACTCAAAACTAGATGTAATAATAGGTCCAAAACTAGATGCAACAATAGATGAAAAAGTGGATTCCTAACTAGATGTAAAATTAGAAATTAAATTGACCACAAAATATGGTGTATTGATGGACATAAAACTAGGTGTAACACCAGGTGCAAAACTGGAAGCAACATTTGGCGCAAACAAAAACTTAAAACGAGACACAATTTTAGATGCAAGACGGGACAAAACATTGGATGTAAAACTAGACGTAATATTGAATGCAAGATGGGATGCAACATTGGACACACAACTAGATGCAATATTAGATACAAACATGGGCGCAAAACTAGGCACAACACTAGGCGCAACACTGGGTGCAAAATTGGGCTCAAACATAGATGCAAAAAAAGACATCAATCGGGATGCAACACTAGGTGCAAACCTAGATGCAAAATATGACGTAAAATGAGATGAAACATTTGGCACAAACATGGATACAAAAAAAGACATAAAACAAGATACAAAATTAGATGCAAATTGTGATGCAACATTATAAGTAAATTTGGATGCAAAACTAGACGTAATATTGGGCCTAAAATTGGATGCAGAATTGGACACATAATTTTATGTAAAACATGGTGCAAGACTCGATGAAAAACTAGGAGCAAAATAAGACGCAACATTGGATGCAAAAATGAGCGTGAAACTAGGTGCAAACAAGGATGTAACAAAGGACGCAAAAAAAGATGCAATAGAAGTTGAAAAATTGGGCTCAAATAAAGGCGTAACATTGGATGCAAAAAATTGGGCGCAAAAATGGACACAAAAATGGATGTTAAAAGGGATGGAAAAAAAGATGCAATAGATGGCATTTTATGAAAATGTACAATAGCGCCTGGTTTAGCGCCGGATTGTTCACCACAATTAGGAAAAAATTACACTAAAATCTGACGCTAAATTCGACGCTAAATCCAGTTTTTGTTGTAGTGATGGTAGAGATCATGACTACAAATTATATGTATATGAAGATTCATATTGGGTAGGAAGTTCCATAGATAGAAAGAGCACCTCAGGTGGATGTTTTTGTCTGGGATCTGGAATGATCTCATGGTTTAGTAAGAAACAGTCCAGTGTTTGTCTCAACAAAACTAAATCAAAGTACATAGCATCTTGCTTCGCTCGTTGTGAAGCAATATGGCTTCAAAAATTGATGTCAGGGCGATTTGACATGGAGCTGGATATCACATTGATTCTTTGTGACAACCATAGTTTCATAAAGATGACAGAGAATCATGTGTTCCATGATAAATCAAAGCACATAGAAATATGATACTTTTATATAAGGATATGGTACAAAAGGGATCTATAAAGCTTCAGTATGTGAGTACTAATGAGAAAGTTACTGATGTGTTGACCAAGCCTCTATCTCGAGTAAAGTTTGAATATTTTCGTGACATGATTGGTGTAGTCAGAAAATACTTTCCGCGCAAGGAGGAACAATTCTAATCTTACAAACTTTCCTTGCAAGAAGGAATGATGAAGATACAAACTCTCTTCGGAAAGGAGGAATAAGTTGAATATATAGACTCTCCTCGAAAAGGAAGAACATGTCAAAGATATGAACCCTCCTCAGACAAAGGCGGAGCAGTTTGATGGTATGGATCCTACCGAGAAAGGGGGAGTGATGATAAGCCTGTCATTGATGAAATATGACAATGAAGCTTTAGTATGAAAGAGGCCAACTACGCCTGGAGATGCTGACAAGGTCTGACATTCGCTTGTGGATGATAGTATCCTCTCTTGAGGATGGTCTTGTAGGAAATAACAATCCATTCCTGAGAGTGGTCCTTACTAGCTAAGGATGGCCCTGCAAATGTTACTCTTGCATGGAGAGTACCCACATTCATTTGTGGACACCGTAGTATAAAATTCGCTTGAAAATGGTCCTAAATTTATCGCTGAGGATGTCATACAATGAGTCCTTATAGACGACATGGAAGACACTTAGGTGTGGCCAATATCTACCTTGCAGATGTTACTCTTGCATGGAGAGTATACCTACATTTATATGTATATTCCATAGAATAACACTTTCTTGGGAGTGGTACTTGCTTTAATTCTAAGGATTCTCTGTGATGATTCCTCACAGACATCGTAGTATAAAACTCACATGAAGTGGTACTAGCTCTAACAGGCTTAGGATGTCCTACAATGAGGGCCTGCATCTAGGTGTGGTTGATATCTGCAGTTGCAAAAAATACTCGTGTATGGAGAGTTTGCCTACATTTACATGTATATGTCGTAGTAGAACACTCACTTGGAGTGGTCCTAGCTCTAACAAGCTGAGGATGGTCTATGATGAGTCCTCATGGATTACAGGTCCTGCATTCACGTGTGGACGAGATCTACACTTAGTTGTACATGATTCAGCTGGTCAATATTATGGACCCTCCTTGTTAAGGTGGAGTAGGTTGATGGAGGATTGCATCATCCTTGGACCTATGTCCTAAAGTGATAGGGATTGATCATCCCAAAAATAGATCATGTGTACTATAGGTAGAGTGGCGACGAAGGATTGAGAAGATCGAAGTGTTGTATCAAAGGATCGAGAAGATTGAAGTGCTGCTGCAAATGATCAAGAAGATTAAAGTGTCATTGTAAAGGATTGAGAAGATCGAAGTGTTGCTGCAAAGGACTAATAAGATCGAAGTGTTGCTCCAAAGGATCGAGAATATCGAAGTGCTGCTGCAAAGGATCGAGAATATCAAAGTGCTACAAAGGATCAAATATCAAAGTGGTGCTACGAAGGATTGAAAGATTGAAGTGTTGATGTAAAAATGATCAAGTGATTTTGTGCTACAGAAGATGAAGACATTGAAGAGTTACTGTTCCAGTTACTAATGAATGTTGAAAACTTCCTATGGCATATAGATGTATTACCTTGATACTGCTGAAGAAGCTCTCTCTTGTTACTCCTATAGTTGATGGTGATGTTGTCAGTAGAATACCCTTCTTGTTAAGGGGGAGTGTTGAAATATTGTGACTTCAAAGGATATTATAAATGTATTTTACTGATGTACCCAAGAGAGATGTTATTATTCCTCCATCAGGATGTTTTATTATAATTGGTCATCATAGAGTCATGAGGTAAATCATACATTGTAAGTCGGGTCAATAGTACCCCAATGAATATAATATAATATTGTTTGATTCTTCTTAGGTGAAGTCGGCCTAGATAGTTTAGTGGGGCCGAGATGATTACGGTAAAATTCAGTTGACATAAAGTGTATAAATAGAGGATTTGGGTTCCTCATTAGAACATAACACTCACTCACTTGAGTAGCGCATAGGAGAGAGAGAGACAGATCAGCAACGAGGATAATACATGTTTTGGGGTTTTATCTTATACATCTTGTACAAATGAAGTTTTGCTAGGTTTTCTTCCCCTTGATGGTTTTCTAGGATAAATACTATGTCTATCTTATGATTGTATTTCTTTTAGTGATTCCGCATATGCTACTGCTGTGAATTTGGATTAAACACTAATGATATCTAGCTTAGAATATGAAATATTAACATGGAAAAATTTTCTTGTTTGTCCATGTCTGCTACAAAGATATTCCTTCTAGTGGTCAAATTATCTTAAGAAACTTACTTTGACACAAATTATTGGAACCCACAGTGATACCAAGAGGGGGGGGGATGAATCAATATCATACACTTTTAGCAGATTTTACTTCATTAATAATTTAATGTTATCAACCTTAAACATTCATCAACACTAAAGGAAAATACACACATTTTTTATATGGAATCTCAATCTAATGAATTAATAAAACCATAAATTACATTGACTTGCAGAAGACACCAATCTCCAATAATGGTGTGATAACCCACTAAATGTTTTTGTAGACACCAATATAACAATAACACCAATCCCTCTTATGAGAACCAACTCATCAATTACCAACATGTTCAAGGGATGAGGAAGCCAATCCTCTTATGAGAACCAACTCATAAACTAGGAACTAACCTTTCAAATGGATGAGGGAACCAATCCTCTTAAAAATCAACTCAATTATGTAGGAACCAACTTGTCAAGTGGACGAGGACACCAATGCTCTTAAAAATCAACTCAATTATGTAGGAACCAACTTGTCAAGTGGAAGAGGACACCAATTCTCTGTAAGCACCAACTTACCAAGAAATAACCGACCGTATTATGCAGTAAACATCTTGTCAAGTGGATGAGGACACCAATCCTTTGTAAGCACCAACCTACTCTTTCAAGAACCACCCCACCACCCTAAAGTTAAAGATGTATTTGTAGTATACCTTCACAAATATGAAAAATTGCTTCTCAACTGTAGCATTGCTTCTCTATTGTATCCCTAATTCTCTATCGTTTTCACAATATTATGGATTCCTCTTACTTTAACATAATAGCTCTACTATTTATGCATTAATAAATTTTGTGGCTACTATTCATGTAGCTGCACCAGACTTCAGGCCTTCTATTTGATTAGAACCGTTGTCTCCATCTTATACACTCATATTCATATAGCTTCCACTTTGTCGAGTCTCTCTCAATTTCTATGTGAAAGATTATTCCCTTGCAACATAGATACTTGTAACTTCAAAACCTTTCTATTTCTACAGTCACTATGTAGAGGAACATACCCTTGTAATTAAAGAACTCACTATGCTCCGTGATCAATTATCTTTTCTCACTATCATTGAGACTCGCATTAAACCCATAATTTATGTTTGGCTGATATAATATTCTTTTGCACATCATGCCTCATATATCCCTTTTCCAAAACACACATCTCATTCTCATCAAATTGATATTTTATTTATATTCATCAAGAAAAAAGGAACGTGGATCCATTGTAATAAGGCCAACTTGTATGAAATAAACATAGAAACAAGGCTGACTTATACATTTGGAGATCCAACGTGTAAACAATGTCATTCTCACACTTTTTAATTACATGGCCAACACATGAATTATGGCAAGGGATCCTAATGCATTTCCTTAGTCAACCAGAAACTTATCTAGCGATGGTACCGAAATTCATGTACATGTTGGTACCTAAATTGGTATCAGAATTCCTATAGGTGCTCTTTTGCAAGATTATCATTGCTTATTCAAATTCACACTGGTTCAAGGATTCTTCAAGTCTTCTTCAACTTTACGGTTTCTTCAAGAATGTTGTTTTACTTCATGCATCAATATTTCTTCACTTGGATTTGGCATTGACTTGTTCTCATGGCATGACATTTCACTATCCTCATGGTTTGGTGCTTCACTTGTCATACCAATAGTGATGCTTCATCATCATATTGTGCTTTGCATCAATGAAAACAATTTTCAACATCTTAAAGGGTGTTTGCACTCTTTATAGATGCATCATGTTGTAGTTCATTGATAGGTGTCCTTGAGGGTGATGAAATTGGTAATATGTTGGTCCTCATCGAACATCATCCAGTTGGTCATGTTATCTAGTATAGAAGGTCTAAAAATAAGTTCAATAGAAAACATGTTAGTAGGAATTCCTTTTAATGGGAGTAGTCTAGAAGATACATTAGCAAGCATATCCACATTATAACTATGATTTCTAGATATGGAGACAATGTTAAAGGAGGTATAATAATTAATTAAATTCCATGCCTCAAGATGGTAATTTTTTTAGGTGACGAGAGACGCATTGAATATAATGATGAACATTCTTAATGATAATATCTTAACTTACCAAATTCTTTTAAAAAATTGAAATATAAATTAGCTGTCTTCTTTAATCCTTGGATTAATGCCTCATAGTCTACAATGTTGTTTGTACATTCAAATTCACGTGGACAAGAAACCAAGGGTTTAACTCCCTGAGGGTTGGTCAAGATGCAGCCATCTCCTACACCTTATTTGGACTTGGATACATGAGAGAACAATGTCCAAAGGTCTGAATATGAATCCTCACATACATCTTTAAAGGCCATTTTTTGTGGATCAACAGATTGAGTATAATGAAGGAGTTTGTATTTCTATTTAATTTCCACTGGGGTTGAGATATCGACTGGGAAATTCCCTAATAATGTGTCAAACTAATAGTTCCTTATTTTATTGAACCTACCTAGATCGTTTGGTGATCCTATGTTAGTTACAATGTTTTTCTTATACCTTTCTCGTTCTACCCTAACTTGATTCTCCTTCTCATTATATGGTATCCATATATGGGACTAGTCAATTGTAAAACACTCGTTTAATTTCTTTGATCAGTCTCTACTCAGAAGTAACCCATAGAATTCAAGGATGTCCACTACAATAATATCAATGATATGGAGGACTCTATCATCAAAAGCTAATATTATAAGCACAATCTTGATTTCACCATACACTTTAACCGCGGATCTATCCACATGGACATTCTATATTCCAGATCATTTAGGTTCTGCATTGAGTTTTTGGCATACAAAATATGGCACAACATTGGATGATGCACCCAAATCAACCATGCAGTTATGGACATTTCTATTGAAAATTTTAAAGGTTAAGAGAAAGGGAGGAGTGTTAGAGGAATATTTTTTACCAATCAAAGCAACATTAATACTAGATGATTTCCATATAATTTCCTTCGTTGAATCAACATTTTTAATAGGATCAATAAATTCTTCTATAGTGACCCCTATACCCTTTTTCTCATATGAATTATTGAGAGCACATATTAGATATTGTTGAATCACTAGGATCTTAAGCACTTCATACAATGAAAGACTTGTTTTTACCCTTTTAATATCTTCTAAAACATTATAGTCTAGTTGTATCAAGGGTTTGATCATGGCAGGGTTAGAATTGGTTAGAGGGGGGTTTTACTTAGTGGAATTGAAGTTTATGGGGCCTTTTATATATGTTTGGTAAGTGTGAACTTCTCCAATATCCTCTTCATCTTCCTCTTTTTTGCTAAGAGAGTAATCCCAAAAAACATTAACGTGATTCTCAAGATTCTATGTATCACCTAGATCTTCTTCCTCTGATTCTTCCCGAAGTTCTTCCTTACCCTCATCTTGATAATCCAACTTCTTGTTGGCACTCACATTTTTAAACATATTTAGGACAAGGTATTCAATGGTTATCCCTTTTATGGGATGTGTTCCTCTATTGTTAGGAGGAGAATCTGGTTTGAATGGAAGTCTGTAGTAGTTCCTAGGAGGGGTTTTTTCACTAACTGCCTTCTTCAGTTTGATGAATTCATTGGTAAAATTTTCATTATTATTTGCAAAATCTCCATGTCCTTAGGATCTATTTATTTGGGTTCAACGTCACTTTTACTCTCAGCATTATTTTTCTTGAATGTGTTTGGGATGCAGGTTTGATTCAAACCGTGTGTTACCTTTTAGGATCACCACATCATACTCAACTTTGATAGCTACCTCAAAGTTTTCATCAAGGATTTTCTTTTTGGCTCTCTTACCGAATATGGATATGGTGGTTGGTAATGCATGAAAGAAAAAATTGATCGAGATTTCATCCACTGGTTTGAAGGTATCTAGAATTTCATTTAATAATGTAAAAAATAACTGAAGTCTTTAACTTTTTATCTGGGTTCCATCTTCATTCCTAACATTTCAAGGACTAATTTGGTAGGGATTTTATCTTCCCCGAAATTGTATAGGAAAAATTCTTCAAGATCATCATAGTTTGTGATGGATTGTAGCATTAAGGATTTAAACCATGTTATGTATCACACGTGAAACTATATGGGAACAATACACAAACTATGCATTCATGCTCCACATTAAGAATATTAATTTCCATAAAGAACTTTGTAATATGATCTTTTGCATATTATTTTTTATCTGGATTGAATTTAGGAAGAGATTTCTTAGGATGTTTTGGGAGAGGATAAACATATCCCATCGCGACTATAGCCTATCTTTCAATTTCCTTCGATGGTTAAAGTTAGCATTGATTCCAACTATTTTTCCTCATGATTTGTCTTGGGAACGTTCATCATATGAAGAAGAGATTTTAAACCTCAATGATGGGTATTTAAAAGGGGGCGAGGGAAAGGATCAAGAGTATCTTCGTTATTGTTCTGGGTTACACTGTTTTTATTTGGATTTTTGTAGTTGTGATGCACTTTGAGAATCAATTGTGAAGGTTGTCACGTCCCCGTCCCTCACCCGGCGAAGAGGACGCGACCAACACAACAACACAACCAGGAAAATGGCCCCAAACAAATAATCAAAGAAATCAAATGCTGAAATTAAACTTGCAAGCATACTCAGATGCATAATTCTTTATTCATACAGCGGACGCAAACATACATGAGCATTCCAGCATTGAACAGAATTCATTCAACATCAATATAATTTGCAGAGGTGAAGTAACCAGCAGCACTTATCTTTTGATGAATAATTCACCCGCAACCAGCTACGTCGCTGCAACGTTCCACCCAACCATAGGCCAGCTTGCTCATCAATCTCTCAGCAACGCTGCCACCCCCGAGCTGGGCATGATTCCTCAAGGACTAAGGGGACAATGCAGGCTTACACATAGCCAAGGGGATACAATCCACCACCGAACACGGCTGGGTTTGACAGGCCTTCATCAAATGGCCAAGCCAGCACAGTCTGAAGATCAACCACTGCATACCAGCAGTAAAACAACCCTTCATAGCCTTGTGAAGAAGGCAAAATAACCCGGGACAGCCCCAAACAATGGATGAGCACAGCTCAAGTCCAATGGACAACACGGAGTTGTTCTTGGCCCTAACGTGGCCAAAACAACAACCACTACATCCCAAACCAGGGAAACAACAGCGGTCCAATTTCACAACAAAATTGACGGCAACTATGCACGGTCCCAGAACAGGGAGACCCCGCCAACACATGGGGAATCAACGATGACCCAAAACGAATTTGAGCACCCCAGCCCACAAAACGTGGATGAAAACAACAGCAACCCAATACATGGGTTAAAACCACGGCCAGCAAAACGTGGGGAAACAACAGCCCCAAACAAAACAGTGAGCACGGCTCTCACATGGAAAGAACGCCCCAACCAGTCGGTGCATGAGGATGAACTTGCACCAACAGCAAAATACACAAGGAAAACATACCCGACCTCTGCGTGCAAATACCAGCCTGCGCGTGAGGGGAAACGGCCTCCTCTATGCACGCGAATCAACAAGCCATCGGGAGGATGAACAGACCATCAACCTCTGCGTGAGGGTGAGCAACAGACCAAAATCGTGGTGAGTGAGTGAACAGACCAGGGAGGAGTGCGTGAGGGAGAAGAATGGCCAACGTGGGTGGAGTGGGCAATTGGGTAAGGCTGACAGCCTCCCACAACCACCACCACTTTAGCAATAAATTCCCTTAGCCATAACTCCTCAACCACCAGCTGAGCATTAAAGAGGTTGACAAGGTTGGGTGAGACAAAAAGTGACAAAACAACAAAGGTGGCAAAACCACAAGGTAATAAAACATGGGTTTTTCTCCCATAACCAAGGTTTGACATCCCCCACCCCTTATCCTTTGGAACCATGCCCTTTTCATTCAACGTTGCACTGCCGTAGCTGGTTGTGGTTTATTTTTAATTGATGTGCGGGTTTACATGATGCCGAATTAAAATGTGCCGGATAGCACGACATACCATCGGCAATTATCCCCATTGCCGAAACATACACAACAAAATCGATGGTGGGGCTTTTGCCTTGAGCTCCTCACCACGATTAATCACAATATATACATCATGCAAACGGGGTCAAAACCGGGGACGTGACATTCCCCTCCCCCTTGGAATAACACCGTCCTCGGTGTTCCATTACATATGTACAATACATATATAGTTGCACATCAAAATTTCAAAATTGCAGATCTATACCACGTTCAATCATCCACTTTGAACATTCACGACCAAGCTTCTCGGCTTCCATGGACTTTTCTTGCTGGTCCTCAGCTTCTAGCTGATCCCAAAGTCTAGGAACTTTGTGGCTATCGCCTTCATCATGTTCCCTCATTGGACAGTCCCGGTGTAAATGATGTCCTTCGCATCTCCAGCATCTCACTGGCTGCTTCATCTTTACCTGCTCAATTTCCTTTGAGTATTCATGCCTGGACCGTTTCTTATCGGGTCGCTTGGACGAATGTCCCATCGCTGATCCACCTTCCTTTCCTTTGCCGATAGCTCTCAGAAGGCTTTTCACCTCCCTTTGCAAACCAATAGAGTCTTGCAAAATCTGGTGGTTCATTTCACTCTGCCTTCTCTGTATCCGGAGCATCTCCCCAAGATTCTCTTGGGTCTTAGCAAGCACTTGAAGGAGACTTCCAGCCAAGTCCAATAAATTTTGATATGCTGCCATAATCAACGTGCACCACCTGGTTTCACTTTTCTCACCTGTGGAATGCACCATTGAAATTCTATCAGACCAAGCATAATATAGATATCAAAATCAGTTAGTTAATTACCCAATTGGCATGACAGTCCAAGTTCCATTGAGGAAACTTTCATATTTTTCATGCCCTCCCAACAGGCACATGAGCTCATTCATGTCCATTCCTGGGCAGGGAATTAACTATTCCAGCATTCAAAAATTTGCTTAAGCAAATACACACATTTCATTCTCAATCATACATGCATTCAACAATCCTTTGTTTTCATAATGCATAAACATATATATATAATCAAAAGGCAAGAGAGAGCAGTAAGAGATTTTCCCCTCTTTGTTCTGTCCCATCCTGGAACCCTCGCCATTGCAGTGGATTTTCATGCTCTCAGCCTCTTTCACTCTACCATGAATGCTGGACCAATCTCTCTTGGTCATGACACTTAGTGTCATTGGTCTATTCCAGACCTCTAAACCATGGAGTCTCTCCACATGGTTTGTCTCGGCTGCTAGGACTCCCCCGTCCTACTAGCATCTTTTCATTACCGCTCATTCCGAGCTTTCCAGGACAATCATATGTCCACATGCACCTCTAGGATGCTCTCATAGTCCTCGCCTCCAGCAATACCTATATTCAAACATTGAATAAATTCACATGTTTAGCTTATTCTCATTAGTTTCATCTCTAGAACAAGAGCTTAAAACATCATAACCCATATCATATACACATGTATATTCATAAGCAAAATAATCCAATACTTATCTGTATTGTACGTTTCCTCGTTCGTGCACAGGATCCTGCTTCGCTTTTCAAGCCTTGGGATCACCTATGGACTCAGATGTTAGTTCAGCACGCAGGCTTCTCCTCAACATCGAATAATTAATGTCCATCCAGTACATAACCATGTCAACTGGGCTTGGAACTTTATCATGACCATTTCTAGGTCTAGGATCTACTATGGATCCTTAGGCATATCACAGCCCATCATATACTCATGTCAACAATGACACATACACTTATATCAACATGCACTTATACCAACATACACTTATATCAACAATACACTTATATCACCCATTTACCTTTACCTTTAGCCTGTCAACACAAGCAACACAAGCAATACAAGCCAACTCATTAGCATCATTGCTCTAAAACTGTAATCACATTTCATATCATTCACTATCAAATATTGAGACACCAGGAGTGCGTCCACTCCCCAGAGTGTAATCAATATTGAAAACCCTTTCATGACTCAACATCGGAAAAGTGTGCACTCTCTTCCGGTGTGTGCCATGCAGGTCCTATTCATACTCAAGCAATCGGTCATCATGGAAATAAATCAAAACATGTTCTGCATATGGAAATTTAATAATTAAACATGCATATTCATAGCAAGAGTTGCAGAACACTTATCCATTTTCCGTCGCAGTATGCCTTCAAATCTGTTAGGCACCATCAAGGAGTTGGGAAAAACTGAATGCTAAGCTGGTGAGCTCGCTACAGAGCTAGGAACACCTACACCAGAACTAGCCTGACTTCTATAACACCCACACACACACCCAACACAAGGAATCAGTCCCTTCTCTGCTACACAGTCCCTCAGGCCCTGCATTCCCTTCTAGTGCTATCCCGGGGTTGTGGAGAAGAAAGTCAGCCCTCTAGCTCTGTCTGTGTGGTTTCCAATCACCAAGTTTAAGCAAACCAAGCCCCATTCCTGTTTCTTGTTTACATTTCATATTCACACCTGTCTCACTGACATAATCCATACCATCTTACTCATGTTATCACCAAACATGCAGTGCAGACGAGACATTTTCCAAAATGTCCAATGGTGTTTCATCCGAAACCCATTTCCAAGATAAGGGAAAACCTTCCCATGAAGCTTGGCTCTTGTAGGTCATCACACATGATCTTCCTGCAGTGTGTACTCCTGACACATTCATCAAAATAGCCAAACAGTCAGTCATTACCTGATACTACAATCCAATTGATCGTTCCGTAACCAAGCAATGACATTAGCAATCAAATTCAATAAGAATTTGCAATTCTATCTACGACAGAAATTGACTTGCTCAATTGTGGGTTTCTTGTAAGCAGCATTACTATGCCCATTATAATTTTATGCCTACTATCATAACATGAATACCCACTTACCATGTGTCCCTCCTGACACAATCTCACACAAGCCAACAATGATTAGTAGCCGTTAGTACCTCTTAAATCCGAAATCCACAATTCGAATTTAACAACCCGTACCAACTAATTTTCACAACCATGAGACTTCTTCTCATAAATGGTAGATTTTAGTAGTGGTCAGGGACTTACCTGTCACTGTCATGTTTGAAAGAATCTACCTGAAACATGAATTTCAACCAACCAAACACAATCTTGTGCAAGCCAATGGTGACTATAAGTGGTCAGCATTTTCTTAACTTGAAATTCATAACACAAATCTAACAAGCTCTTTTACACGGTAGATTCCAGCATTGGTCAAGGTCTTACCTCTCAATGCCATTCTCGGAATAATCTAACTGAAATATGAGCTTCAAACAACCAAACACAAGCTTACGCAAGCCAACAATGGCTAGTGGTTGTCAACAATTTCTCAAATCCGAAATTCACAATTCGAATCCTAACAACATATTATGCATATCATATGGTAGATTCAGGCATTGGTCAGGACCTTACCTCTCAATGCCATTCTTAAAATAATCTACCTGAAACACAAGCTTCATCATCCAAACACAAGCTTATGCAAGCCAGTAGTGACTAATAGTTGTCAGCAATATTTGAAATTCACAATTCAAATTTAACAAGATATTTTACATGGTAGATTCCAGCATTGGTCAGGGTCTTACCTCTCAATGCCATTCACAAATTGATCTACCTGATACATGAGATTCCATCAACCAAACACTTGGTAAGTATGGATGCATATACTATCTTATTGCTAAAACTGTCACTGAAGCATTTCCAGAATTTATAAAATTCAAATACTTCAAGAGTTAGTCACATCAGTATATACCAAACTCATTCACTTCATGCAATCATTATTACACTAACATTGCAAGGTATAGTCACAGCATTAATGCAATTTAAATGAAGTGGTTAGATACTCCTTACTTCACAAGCATATTATTCATACCACCTTGCTCTTCAATAGAGCATTTCTGGCAGCCACTTAATCATGACTATCCTACATTCATAGCAACCTCTGAAATGGTTCCAGAATTATCATTAATTCATCATTTCAGCTGTTAGTTATTCATAATTTCACATGCACTCATCTCAATGCATTCATGCCATACATCACAACATTTCACCTACACTTATGCAGTCAGTCATTCACACCCTTCATAGGCATACATTGAATGCATAACAACAAGATTCATAAAATCTTCTTAATGCATGTCCATTCAACGCTACCTTGCATTGATTCAGGAATACTTATGCATTCAACCATACCATGGCTACCTCATATAGGATGCATTACTATAATCAATATCATTAATCATGTATAGGCATGATACCTTTCTACATTCCCATATTCACATGGTATGAGGTCTCTTACCTGGACCAATCCATGGAATTTGTCATAAGCAAACTCTTACCTGCATGGGCCTTACTTACGCCCTTGCCGTGACCACTTTAGTTGGTCCTTTGCAGGAGATTGCAGAATTTGCTCACCAAATTTTTTCATGGACTTGTTGCCTTATCCCTTCTCCATAGGGTTGCTGGTCTCATCTTTCAGCATCCGCAACATATTCATCCGGGTCCATGTCATCGTTGGTTTGTCCACTAATTCCAACATCAAAACAATGATTATCATTAGTGGTACGTTATAAATATATAATTCCCAATATTCTTACCAACATGCAATATCCTATGCATGCAATTCATATCCTCATGCATTCAAGCATACACTTAGGAAATGTAGTTCAAATCAGCAAGATAGGGTTAATGAAAACTTCCCTTTCAAGTCCCTCATCTTCTCATGGAATTCCTTTTCCACACCGCAGCTGGTTGACTTCATAGTCCTTGCTGCCCCTGGGCATGCAACTGTCCAGATTTGTCCATTTGATAATAACGGCCATCCTTTATCACTTTGCTGCTTCATGCTCAGAGTCCGGTCACTTATCCTCGTTCCTTGCTGGATAAGCTTTCCAACGCCTGTTCACATGCATCATTCTGACCTCGGATGTGAAAACCACACCCCTTCTAAGAATGAAGACTTTCAGCAAACCTTTGCATTTTACACACAGCTGCATTTTGGCCGAGAATGTTAGCTTCAGCCACCACACTTCCATTGCATCATTCATCTTTTATGAATTCTAGATTCGACTAAATTGCCCCAAACATAGAGTCTTCTTCTCTCAAGAGAGACTGTCTCAGGGGGACGACGGGGGTCAAGGGGGCTTGCCCCCTTGTGGCTTCCGCCACTGCAGGGCGGGTCGAGGGCAGCGCCCTCGTTTTTTTGTTGTTGTTGTAAAACTATGATTTTCGCGCAATTTGGCGCATTATCCCGCTGCCACTTTTCTCATTTTCAGCCCTGAAAACAGCTGAAAAATAGCCCAAAATTTCACTGAGAAACAATTGAAATCGGCTCCAGGAACCATTGTTCCTTCCGCCGTATCGGCTCTCCAACCAATCTCCCTTCCGCCGCAACGTCGGCTCCTCCATCATTCTCTCAGCCGCATCGTCGGCTCTTTTCCCATTCTTTCCTCCGCCGAATCGGCTCCCGGACCATTCTGTCTTCCGCTGAATCGGCTCCCCGGGAACTCTCAGCCTTCCGCAACGGCGGACACTCTTTCCTTTCCCTCTTTCGATCGGCGCACTTTCCCTTGCGGCGTCAGCAGTATTTTTTGATCGGCCGGCAAATGCTTCCCGCCTCCGCAACGACGACTCCTTGGAGCTTCAATCCTTCCGACATCGGGCGTCGGCTGACTCTCGCATCGGGTGTCGGAGCATTCTTTCCTCCGCAACGTCGGCCGTCGGAGCATTCTCCCTTCCGATCGTTCCGACACTTAGCCAAATTTTCAATCTCCCTTTGGCGTCGGCAATCGGACAACTCTTGGATCGGACGCGGGATTGCTCCGCCATCCGCAACGGCGGACGTTTTACTTTTTCAAGTCTTCCGCAACGGCGGAAGTTCACTTCCTTCAACGGCCCGACCGTTTCATACTTAGCCAAAATTCCGAGCTTTCTTTTCGCGCGTCGGCGATCGGATGGATCTTCAAACTCTTCGCGGCGTCGGCGATCGGGCGGATCTCGAATCGGATGAGGGATCGTTCCGCCACCCGCAACGGTCGGAGGGAAAGATAGTTGCTCCACCCGCAACGACGGAGGTTAATTCCATGAATCCTTCCGCAACGGTCGGGTGGGAAACTTCAGCCATTCGTCCGCAACGGCGGATGGTAGACTTCTCAAAACCTTCCGCAACAGCGGAATTCCACTTCCTCCAGGGGTCCGACCGCTCACACTTAGGCGATTTTCTGAATTTGTCTGCTCACTGCTGTTCTGCTGAACAGAGAAGGTAATTCTACCTTCTATCACTGCACCTTCTTGGCCCATAGAGGCCCATTGTTGCAACCATGGCGCTCTGATACCACTCTGTCACGTCCCCGTCCCTCACCCGGCGAAGAGGACGTGACCAACACAACAACACAACCGGGCAAATGGCCCCAAACAAATAATCAAAGAAATCAAATGCTGAAATTAAACTTGCAAGCATACTCAGATGCATAATTCTTTATTCATACAACGGACGCAAACATACATGAGCATTCCAGCATTGAACAGAATTCATTCAACATCAATATAATTTGCAGAGGTGAAGTAACCAGCAGCACTTATCTTTTGATGAATAATTCACCCGCAACCAGCTACGTCGCTGCAACGTTCCACCCAACCATAGGCCAGCTTGCTCATCAATCTCTCAGCAACGCTGCCACCCCCGAGCTGGGCATGATTCCTCAAGGACTAAGGGGACAATGCAGGCTTACACATAGCCAAGGGGATACAATCCACCACCGAACACGGCTGGGTTTGACAGGCCTTCATCAAATGGCCAAGCCAACATAGTCTGAAGATCAACCACTGCATACCAGCAGTAAAACAACCCTTCACAGCCTTGTGAAGAAGGCAAAATAACCCGGGACATCCCCAAACAATGGATGAGCACAGCTCAAGTCCAATGGACAACACAGAGTTGTTCTTGGCCCTAACGTGGCCAAAACAACTCAACCACTACATCCCAAACCAGGGAAACAACAACGGTCCAATTTCACAACAAAATTGACGGCAACTATGCACAGTCCCAGAACAGGGAGACCCCGCCAACACATGGGGAATCAACGATGACCCAAAACGAATTTGAGCACCCCAGCCCACAAAACGTGGATGAAAACAACAGCAACCCAATACGTGGGTTAAAACCACAGCCAGCAAAACGTGGGGAAACAACAGCCCCAAACAAAACAGTGAGCACGGCTCTCACATGGAAAGAACGCCCCAACCAGTCGGTGCGTGAGGATGAACTTGCACCAACAACAAAATACACAAGGAAAACATACCCGACCTCTGCGTGCAAATACCAGCCTGCGCGTGAGGGGAAACGGCCTCCTCTATGCACGCGAATCAACAAGCCATCGGGAGGATGAACAGACCATCAACCTCTGCGTGAGGGTGAGCAACAGACCAAAATCGTGGTGAGTGAGTGAACAGACCAGGGAGGAGTGCGTGAGGGAGAAGAATGGCCAACGTGGGTGGAGTGGGCAATTGGGTAAGGCTGACAGCCTCCCACAACCACCACCACTTTAGCAATAAATTCCCTTAGCCATAACTCCTCAACCACCAGCTGAGCATTAAAGAGGTTGACAAGGTTGGGTGAGACAAAAAGTGACAAAACAACAAAGGTGGCAAAACCACAAGGTAATAAAACATGGGTTTTTCTCCCATAACCAAGGTTTGACATCCCCCACCCCTTATCCTTTGGAACCATGCCCTTTTCATTCAACGTTGCACTGCCGTAGCTGGTTGTGGTTTATTTTTAATTGATGTGCGGGTTTACATGATGCCGAATTAAAATGTGCCGGATAGCACGACATACCATCGGCAATTATCCCCATTGCCGAAACATACACAACAAAATCGATGGTGGGGCTTTTGCCTTGAGCTCCTCACCACGATTAATCACAATATATACATCATGCAAACGGGGTCAAAACCGGGGACGTGACAACGGTTGGGATAATTAATTTATGATTAGCATTATTTAGTGGTTGTCAATTTATCCTAGGAACGGGATAGACAACTAGGGAGAATCCCAACTCCCTTTCTAAATCTTTGGTCACCGTCGGAGAAGGTTGAAGCAATTGAGGGATATTGACTGATCTTGTTAATGACAAAGAGTTATTGGGAGTTATTTGTTGAGATCTCCCTCATCTGTTAATACAATGTAATGGGGTAAGAACTAGTGTACCCAAGGGATAAAATTTGATTCAAGTTTGGTTTCTCTAGAATTGGTGAGGGACATGGGGTTTCATTGTGGGGCGGATCATTTTTCCTATGTCAAGGTGTTCATATTAGAATGATCCATTCGTCATGGTGTCCATCCTTCTTGCTCCAATTTGTTTATTGATCGGAATGACCACATCAACAACAAGGGAAAATAACCACTCGCATGTCCCAAGTTAGACTCAGTTGCATTTGCAATGATGTCTCTGAGTGGTTAAGAAACCAATTGCCACAATGCTTATAAGTTTTTTATGTTTATATACTTTTATCTTTGATATTATATCTACCCTATGAACCAATATAAACAAATAAATTATAGACAAATAACTAAACTATCCCACTTGGCAGTAAACTTATAACTAAAGGAACACATCGATTAGAAGATATCCTTAATGACATTCATAAAATAATTATGTAATTATGTAATTTAAACTATGAATTAAAACAACAATGCATAGAAATACATAAAACCAAAATTATAATTCTTATATCATTTACTAATATTGTACATGCATTCAAACTCTAATAAAGAAAATGGCAAGTTACATAACCGAGAATCATTAGAATTAATTATTAGCTTTTGGTACTTCAAAACATAATAACATAAAAAAATAAAGTATTGTAATTAGCATATACATTCAGGTAACTTAAATATAAATTCACTAAATAACTAAATGATACATTTATAACCAAAAAAAAATAATTTCAAATTTAATTATTATAAAACATAAAATTTACAATATCATTAGGAAAGTTTGAAGAAGAATCTGCATCATTCCATTATCAAAATTTCTTCAAAATCTTATTGGACGCCCTACTCAATCCATTCATACAACAATGTACAAAAGGAAAGAAGTAAGGGTTTCCCACCATTGCCACCCCCTTTTTGGATTCAAAAAATATTTCTTATATAGACCAAAAGCGGGGGACAACTAAATAACTATCCAAAAATACGAATTGTCTCTACAAAAATTAAACTAAATAAGTACAAAAATGAGATTAACTAAACAAACTTAATTAGTTCCGCCTCCTAGCTTCTCCCACTTGTCATGCAAATCTTTATTCTTCTTTGGGTGTTCATCTTGTAGCCTTTCAAATTGGACTTCAACACTTAACACTTCAGCTTGAGTGGTATCTCGAGCCCTCTTATAGGACTTTAATTTAGTTATTTATATTTCCTCTATCCTTGATATATTTTGAGGAGATTCTTTATATAACTCTTGATAGCCTAAGATTTCCTCGACATGATCTTGAATCATATTTGATTCATATCCAAATAATTTGAGTTCATTTCACTTATACATATGAGCAGAAAATTTGACGGTGAAATCTGACTATTACATGAAAGTTAGAGTAAAATATCAGATGGTAACTATATTTTTTTATTTTTTTATAAAATGCTCGATATTGTCGAATATTTGACTAACAATCAAGAATTGTCGGATATTCAACAATTATTTAAGAACTATCGGATATCTGATAGATTGCACATTTAATGCACTATCTATTTGATAATGTCTATAATTACGTAGTTGGTGGTCTATATAATCTAATAGCTTTGACATTGTTGTTGTACTTGTTACCGTTTTCGAATGCTATAGGTGTTATTTTGTACTATTCATAATACAAAGTTATTGAATATAATCATCACTAGAGGTTTGTTGAGGAAACATATCACAGAACTTTCCTCAAGGAGGCCAATGAAATGTGGGAATTGCATATGGGGCTTCGAAGTATGCAAAACGTTATTGCCCCTATAAAATATGTAAAGGCTTGGAACAAAGGATATTTCTAATTACAACTAGTGTCAAACATTGTAGACTGTATGGGCACACTAAATGTGGGAATGAATGCCATCCATTAGTAAGTTATTCATTATATGTCTTTGTATTGTAGATTGCTTTCGTTAATGTTTATATGTTAAACGTAGAAGACAAATAATGTATTATTATTTTTTGTATATATTTCAGGGGATTAAAGAGTTAGGGGTTATATTGATCATAATTTACTTTATTCTTATTTAATAAAATAATATTTTGAATTTTAATTTTATTTGATTTCTAAGTCTAATTTTATACATTTTTTTTGGTTTAAAAATGTTTAGTCCAAATATTTATTCATCTTTTTTTATAAATAGTAATGTTAATTGATAAATTATTTATAACAATAAATTAAATATATAAAAATTGATAATGATTTGAGTCTTCGTTGAGCCTGGAAACCCTTTCATATCGCCAAGGCATGAAAAATAATTTGTCCTTGTCAAATTCCACTACATATAGAAACAATTTGATAAAATTTCAACATTGGCCCCATTCAGAGGTCATTGTTGCCCATGTCTAGTTCCAGTACAATGTCTTTTTGTTGTTTCTTTTAAAATTATTTCAAGATGCACATTGAAGCATCTTTTTAATTATATTCTTAATTATCTTGATAAGTTGCACAAGCTTCATATTTGATTTGTTGTCCTTGTTGCTCACTCTCACCTAAGTTGTCTTTGTCGTTGTCTTTGTTGTCTTTGTTTTCCTATATCATATATGTAAACCTTTATATCATTTTTCTTATACACACTAATGTTAATTTATTGATTGTAATTGTAAAGATAAATCACCCTAGGGCATTGCTTGAGGAGGAAGAAGTGTAATTTGCACAAGTGCATGTTGATCAAGAAATATTGCATGGAGAAAATTTTAAGGATCGAGCTAATGATCCGATGGAAGAAGATAATGATTCTAATAAAATAGTCAAAGAATATGAAGAATATGGTACAAATTGATTTATTCAGGAGACATTTAATAATGTTGGAATCGATGACAATGGCAATCAGTTTGATGTTGCTTATGATATACATGTACTTCAAATGGCAATTGAACTTCTTTTTGAAGGATTGAAAATACATATTCTCTCTGCTTTATTGTTGTTGTTGAACTTAAAGGTTGTAAATGGTATGTCAAAAACATGCGTGACACATATCCTAAGGTATGTAATATATTAATTTTGTCACATTTAGTACATGATGGCAAAGTTTTTATTTTTCCCCTGGTTTTAATGTTAGTTACTCATCATTTGTAACATTTGGATGCAATATGTATGACTAATATTCCTTACATTAACAAGTAGTACCATTTTTTATGTTGTAGATTGATAGGTGAATTTTTTTTACCACTGTCAAATGTTTTACCTCACAGATATCGAGATTTACATGCCATAATGAAAGTTATTGGAATGGAGTATCAAGTTGTTCATGCATTTCCTAATGATGATATATTCTCTACTATAAAGAACATGTGTCGAAAGACAAATTCCCTAAATGTGAAGAGAGTAGACATTGAGTTGACAAAGTAACAAAAAAGGTGCCTCGCAAGGTTCTTCATAATATTCCCATAGTTATATGTTTATGGAAATTGTTTAGGTGTAAAAACATAGCACAGTTAATAGATTACCATGCAAAGAACAAAAGTGAAGATGGTGTTCTTCGAATGCTTTCTGATGGATCTATATTTCGGAAGATAGAAAAAAGATGTCCAAAGAAGAACCTCATAATTTTAGGCTTTCATTGATAATTGACGACAACACTCCATTTGGAGAGATGAGACCTACCTACTTGCTATGGACTGTTTTTTATTAACAATAACATTCCTCCATGGACGTCAATAAAGAAGGAGCACATAATGTTGGCAATGATTGTTCCAGGTATTTATAATTTGTTTAGAATTTTTTATCAATGTTAAATCTCATTTTTCTTGTTCATTTCATAATTATGTCTTCTTATTTTTTGTTTATTAATATATGCTCAATTATGTTTTGAAATAATGTCTTATATATATTTATTTACTCATATATGTTGTAATTTCGTACTTTATGTTAAATTAAATAGGTAAATACCATGTCAAATATATGAATGTAAATATGGATCCCCTTATCGATGAATTACTAAAGTTATGGAAGGGCATCTCTCTATATGATATCTTTAGACCAACAAACGCATAAAGGGAATTTTAATTCCATATAATGCTTGCATGGGAAATTCATGATGCCCCAGGGATAACACATTTATGTGGTATGTTATTATGAGAATATGATTCACGAAAATATCTAGGAGCTAAGGGAATCCTCACAACTCAATAATTTCACAAACTATGAAGAAAAACAGTGAAAAATAACAAAATTAACACATAGGAATAGTGCCAATAACTAAAGTTTTTATTACTATCCAACAAGTAAATATGTATGGAACATCATTATAATACAATAGGTGAAAATCGTTATTCTTTGTAGGAAAATTTGAGGCATACATGTGGTAGGATTAGATTAGACCTCAAACCCCCCTAGGTGGACCAATGAGCTCCCAAACCACCTCAAACGGTCAAAAATGGCCATGTGAATGTGGGTTAATCATGCTAGGACATAAACAAGGGTATGATAGGCATGATAGAGTGCATGGGTCAGTGGGAATGACTCTAGGAAGCAATAAATGGTCCAAAAGAGAAAAAACACTCAAATACATTGCATGTGCACCTCTAGTCAAACCAGTTCCTTTTTTAAGGAGTAGGAACACACCAAGGATTGAACTATGATAAATGAGGGTGCATGTGTCTCCTGAATGATCAAATGTGTATGCTTGGGTGCATTAATGAGTCCAAAACCTCCAAATACCTTGCTAGACCAACATAACGAAGGTTTGGACCATATGACATAAGTATAAAACAAATGAAACAGTTTCCTAGGTGTATGTGACCATGGTAATAGGTGGTATGATTCTCTAAACCGCCCCCCTTATGCCTGAATTAGTGTAACCACATCAAAAAAATTGAGGCCTTGGCAACTAAGGCTCAAGTCACCTCTTACAAAAATTTGTTTGTCCATATAACCAAGGTAAGGAGGAAAACCTCATGGGAACAAGACTTACCCTAAAAAATGGACATGGAGAAAAATATGAAAGTGAATATCATTCATCACGATGTGTCACCCACTCCAATGAGTGAACTCATATAGGTGAATGTATTCTCTATGAAACTCTTGGTGAAGATGTCAACAGTTTGCTCTAAAGATGGGAAATACTGCAATGATATCACCTACTCATGCACCAAGCTACGGATGTAGTGCATGTGTATATGAATGTGCTTGGTCCTATGTATCTATACTGGATCAGTGGAAATCTTGATTGCACTTTGATTGTCACATCAAATGACAGTCGATGAATCAAATGTAAATCCAATTTCCCCAAGAATGCCTTGCAACCACACACACTGTGTAGCTGCATTGACTGCTCCTTTATACTCGACCTCAGTTGATGAAAGGGATATAGTGTGTTGTTTCTTACCTGAACATCATATGGTACCATGTACAAGCATGAAGACATAACTTGAAGTGGACTTCCTATCAATGGAATCTCCAACCCAATCATAATCAGTAAATCCAACTAGTTCTAGTGGAGAACTAACAACATGGTGTATCTCAAAGTGTTTAGTTCCTTGCACATAATGCAAGATCCTTTTAGAATCATTCCAATGGATCTCATGAGGCTCTTGCATATACCTTTCAACAAAACCTACTGCATAATCCAATTCAGGTCGAGAGTGTGTGAGATACAGCAAGCTCCTAACTAGCTATCGATACAGTGAGCTGTCCACCAATGGAGATGAGCCAAAATCACCTAGTTTCACTCCTGAACTTATAAGGAATTACCAATCCCAAAATGTATCCTAAATAGGAAAAAGGTAGAGAGATATAGGCAAAAATGAGAGAGAAAAACATAATATTATGGTATTTTTGTGATAATGTTTGATCATAAAATTGGATTGGGGCGCTCTTAGTACCATTGGAAAGGTCTCATCGAGGGCTACAACTTTTGTGTTTTAATCTTTGTGATATTCCTCACAGTTTGTCTGAGGTGTGCATTTTTGTAAATATGAGCATGCAGAGTCTCAAAAAGCATCTTTTCAAATATGTTTTTTTGAAAAGCATCTTCTCAAAGATTCTTTTCATAAATCATATTTGAAAAGATGCGTTTCAAGATTCCTCATGCACATATTTAAACAAATCCACACCTTTTCCAAACCGTGAGGAATATCACAAAGCTTACAGCACATAAGTTGTAGCCCTCGGTGAGACCTTTCCAATGGTACCAAGAGTGCTCAAATCAGAATTTGGGATCAAAAGTTATAATAAAAATACCATAATATTCCCTTTTTCTCTCTCATTTTTCCTATCTCTCTCTACCTTTTTCTTATTTAGGATACATTGTAGAAGATGGTAGACTGTTATGAAAGGAAGGGACACTTGACTGCCTTACATTCAGCCATTTTGAAATTCTATGATAGGTCTGCAACATAATTTGATTGGCTGACCTTGATACCTTTATCAGATTGTTCAATGTCCAAGCCAAGAAATTGTTTCAACAATCCAAGGTCAGTCATTGAAAACACACTATGCAAAGAAGACTTAATTGAACCTATATCAACAATGCAACTTACAATGATAAAAATATCATCAACATACAATACTATGACCTGCAATGAATCACCTAAATGATTCAATTCTACATTATGACCATATTTGCATCTTTTAAATCCTAGTGATAGAATAAAGTTGTCCATCTGGGCATACCAAGCCCTGGGGGCTTGCTTGAGGCCATAGAGGGACTTCTTCAACCTGCAAAAAGGTGAATGACCATGAATTAAACCTTCAGGATGATGCATATAAATATACTCATGAAGCTCACCATGAATAAAAGTACTCTTCACATCCATGTGGTGCACCTCCCATCACTTAGATGCAACAATGACCAAAACTAGCCTGATAGAGTCCATGTTTGCAACCAGTGCAAATGTATTTTTATAGTCCACTCCTTGGACTTGAAAGAATCCTGTGGAAACCAACCTATACTTTTAATTTATATTAGAACCATCAAAAACCACTTTGGTCCTATAGACCCACTTACATTGCACTAGTTTCCGCTTGGAAGGTAAAGGAACAAACTCCCAAGTTTCATTGTCTCGCAAATACTTGAATTATTTTTGCATGGTTATTTTCCATATTGTTTCATGTAAAAATTCCTCATATTGATCATGTATCAGATCCAACCATCATGAACCACCTCTCTGGAATATTTGAATCACAAGTGGATAAGGGATTGTGAAATGGAGATCTAGTCCTCCTAGAGTCCAATGGATCTCCAACAAGATCGCCGGCTGCTTGTATGGATTTCTCAGGCCACTTTGGCCTTATGGGAGAGTCATTATATGCATGCATGTAATCATATTCATCCTATATATAAGAATCATAAAAATCAGAGAAATAATCATCACTTACATCATCATTGAGTGGAGGGTGTGAGCATCCCCCCTTGACTAGTTCAATCTCCTGCACGAGCTCTTCTTCGAATTGTACACTTATTTTAATGAATGATTTTTGGTATGAGGGATCAAATAGCATGTATCCCTTTGAATATTCAGAATATACAACCATAATGGACTCCTTTATTTGAGGTTGCAAGGACTTTCTCTTGTCGGGAGGAATTCTAGCCCAAGCCTTTGAGCCAAAAACCATGAAATGATAAACATTGGGCTTGTGACCACTCCAAGCCTCAAATGAAGTATTCACTTCCAATGATATTTGTGGAACTCTATTCTAAACATATTAATCACAATTGATGTTTTCAACCCATATATTATGAGACAAATCCTTATCCTCCATCATGCATGTGGCCATCTCCTTCAGTGCTCTATTCTTGTGCTCCGCAACTCCATTTTGTTGTGGTGTGTAGGGCACAAAATGCTGCATCTGAATGCCACTCTCCTCATAGAGTTGTTGTAGGTTATTGTTGACATACTCCTCACCATTATAATTCCTAAGGACATTTATTTTATTCCCACTCAATTTTTCTACCAAATCCTTGAACACTTTGAAGGTCTCAAAAACTTCATATTTTTGCTTGAGAAAATACACCCAGCAGTACCTTAAGAAATCATCTATGAAAGTGAAGAAATACCTTGAGTTTCCATAGGAGGGTGTTGGAAGTGTCACTATCATATCTAGCTGTATCAAATCAAAAACTTGTATTTCCCTCCTTTCCTTTCCCTTGTCATATTTGTGCTCAACATGTTTCCTAACTATGCACCCTTTGCATGTGCCTTTGAAAAAATTGATACTTGGAATCCCTTCAACCATGTTTTCTTTTCTTAATGCTTGAAGATACATGTAGTTGAGCTGTCCAAACCTATCATACCATATTTTTATGGTCTCATTGGCATGTGACAGGAGCACATTCCCTTGGGAGTAAGGAAGCAAGTGAGAGAACTTATACATCCTCGAATCATGGTCAACAATACCCACTACAACAACTTGGTCTGTAGAAATTTCAGAAATCTCCACATAATTTTGAGTAAATGTTACTCTCTTGGTTGTAATTGTGTGTGTCATTTGATATACATAGAGTAGGTTTCTTGAAATATTAGGAACATACAACACATTGTTAAAATACCCATTGTCAAGCTCGATCCTACCAATCCCTTTGGTTGGGATCTCAGAGTCATCACCCATGAGAATGGATGGACCATTGTAAGGATGTAGGGAAGAGAAGGAGTCTTGTATGGAAGCCATGTTCCTTGAGGCACTTTAATCTATGATGAAGGAAGAATATCCTGAATATCCAATAACTAGTGCATGGCATCTATCCTTGTTCTCTGAGCTTGGATCTCCCTCTTTCTTCCTTACATCTTCTGGAAGGGGGATGCTTTTCTTCTCAGGGAGTTGCACCATCATGTCAATGGTTTTCTTCATGCATGCACTCTCTATATTCCAACCTTTGTGATAATAAGTGCATTTTGTATTCTCTTACTTCTTCTTTGATTTGTTCTTGCCAGGGTTCGAACCCCCATTTGAAGATTTGGGCCTCTCTTGCTTCTTCTCCTCTTGTTGCTTCAAATATTTAGATTTCTTCTTGCCTTTGGCTTGATTCGAAACACCTACAACAAGGGCTTGATCCTTGGTGGATTTTATGGTACCTAATCGCACCAATTTTTCTTGTTCCCAAGTTAAAGACTCCATGAAGTCTTCCAGTGAAGGAATTCTCCAATTTTGAACTGTCATCTTGCCTAAGTGGAATGTGGAGACAAAAACTGAATACTTAGGGCATAGCTTTGAAAGAATGGACAAGATCAACTGCTCCTCTTTCTTCTCAATTCCACACTGTTTCAGCTGAAGTACTAAGTATTTTAACTTTTTGAAGAAATCCTGGATCGTCTCAAAGTGAGTCAGGCTCAATGTGATCAACTCATTTTTGAGTTGGTGTCTTCTCATCTCATCAGTATTCCTAAATAGTGACTCGACCTTGAGCCAAAATTCATTGGGTGTAGCAATATTTTCTACATGGAAGATAATATCCCTCGAAATACTGAGATAAATCATCTTGAATGCCTCATCCAACCTATTGAATTACTTTGATTTTTCCTCAACAGAGTTGGGCTTGGTCTTAGTCCCCATGGTTACTTGTAGAGGCCTTTCGAACTCAGTTGAATGACCATTTTGGACTTCCATTCAAAATAATTGAATGGGGTAAGCAAGACATGACTCTGCTCCATTTATTCTTGCACACTAAGTGGCAAAGACACTGGAACTACTTACAATGCAAACAGTCAAATTTTTCTAGAGGAGGCCTTAGATTGCAACTCAAACAATCTGAATTCGACTTCCAACTCCAAAGAGATTTTATACCATTTGAAAATATGATTCACAACAAGATCTAGGAGCTAATGGAATCCTCACAACTCAAGAATTTCACAAACTATGCAGAAAAACAATGAAAAGAGCAAATTTAACACATAGAAATAGTGCTAATAATCGAAGTTTCTATTACTGTCCAACATATAAATATGTATGGAACATCATCATAATACAATAGGTGAAAATATTTATCCTTTGAAGGCAAATTGGAGGCATACATGTGGCAGGCTTAGATTGGACCTCAAACCCCCCTAGGTGGATCAATGAGCTCTCAAACCACTTCAAACGGTCATGAATGGCGATGTGAACATGGGTGAATCATGGTAGGACATTAATAATGGTAGTATAGGCATGATGAAGTGCATTGGTGAGTAGGAGTGGCACTAGAAAGAAATAAATGTTCCAAAAGAGAAAAAAACCACTCAAATACAATGCATGGGCTCCTCTGGTCAAACCAATTCTCTATTTTATGGAGTGGGAGCACACCAAGGACTGAAATGTCATAAATGAGAGTGCATGTGTCTCATGAGTGATCAAATGTGGGTGCTTGGGTGCATTAATGAGTCCAAAACCATCTAATACCTTGTTAGACCAATGTAACCAAGGTTTGGACCATTTGACATAAGTATAAAACAAATGAAAGTGTTTCCTAGGTGTATGTGACCAGGGTACTAGGTAGTGAGATGCTCTAGCATTTATAACTTTACCTTTCATAATTATCCATACTTCATTATAAATAATTGATATAAAAATTAACACATCTTTGGCAGGTCTTCAAACAAAGGGTAAATTTGCATGTCCAGTTTGTGGTACTAAGATGAGATATCTTCGTTGTCGAAGTTTACAAAAATATTTGTTTAATGATTATAGGAACTTACTTTCTCTAACCAATAAGTATAATACTATTAAAAAATATATTTTCAATGGGAAAGAAGAGACTAGATTAAAACCACAAAGAATGACACCTGGTCTGTGGATGAAGCAATATAAAAGATATTCGAATCATAATGGTATGGATGAAATTGTCTATGTATCAATATATACATGAAATGTTTTGAATATTGCATATTTTTTATTTCATTTTGATTTGTGTTACGGAGAATATCTCCTATGGCTTGGGGTGGACCACAACAGACATGATGACACCATAAATAAACCCATTTCCAAGCATTCTAAATATACAAAAAAAACTAACACTAAGGGACAAAGGGGCGTACCTTATTATGGACATTTGGAGTAGATCCTCGTTGAGATTTAAATTAAGATTGTACCTACACATTTCCCTCAACAACAACGAGATAGAAAAGCATGATATATGCAAAGTGTTAGAATCTAATCTAGCATGTTATTCCAATACATAACCCAAGTAATTACATCCATGGATAAAAATATTTAAAATTACACATGAAATGGATATTATATTAATATGAACATAGATAAAGATAACAAACTTTGTCAGCACCTCGTCGAAATCGGGAAACTGAGTCCCTCCACTTGGGCCTCCACTACTTCAATCCTACATACAAAGGAAATCTCACAAAGATCGAGGCAAGCTTGGGAAATAACACTAATGTCTACTTCAAGGACATAGGGATTTCCATCCAAGCTACTTAGTTTTTTTGAAGATTATATTGATGCATATGACATGTTTTTTTCATAACTTGCATATTTTCCAAGTATAAATATGTTTATGAATTGACAAGTTTCCTTTTACGTGTTTAAAGTATTGCCATTAAAATAGTACAAGTCCATGTGGTGCAATGGTCCCAAATTTCGCATCAAAATGTCAGATGAAAAGAGGAAAAAATATAATAGTGGGATAACAACAATATTTCAGGTTACTAATGTCCACTCTAGGAGTGACAGATATCCCATAGAATTTGAAAATCGATATTATGGGTATTTGCATGATATAGTTGAGTGTAACTTTAATTCATTAATCAAATTAGTTATGTTCTATGTCAAATGGTAGATAATAAGAATAAATAAATGTGATCCTGACAGAACTGTTATTCAACATGCTAAAGATTTTACCATGGTTAATACAAGGACTAATAATGTTGAGCTAGGATCAAAGCCTTATGTTCTTCCAAGCCAATGCGAACAAGTATTTTACTTAGAGGTTCTAGGTGATCGGGTTGGTCATATGTTGTTAGATATGATCCAAGAGGAAGGTCGATAAAGTATACTGTAGCGAAAGAAGATGATATTGAAGAAGAAGACGATGTAGAGGAGAATTTAGTTCATGAATCAAACGAAGACATCGAGGAAGATCAAGGAGATGTCGAAGACAATGTTCTGAATGAATATGTTATTCATGATGTTGTGTTAGACGAAGAAATTGAAGAAGTCAAACCAAATGTAGGAGACTATGTTTCAAATGATAATATGTCTGGAATTGACGACATTCATGATGATGATGCTAATATGGCCAATATTTTGAACATGAACTTTGAACCAGATGATATAAATGATGAGTTGGATGAAGAAGAAGATGAATGATCAATGATATCAAAATATTGAAATCTACGAGGTGTGTATTCATATGTTTTTCAGTTGCTTTGTTCTCTTTCATTTACCTTAAATATTTATTTTCTTAGTTTCTATCTTTGAATGTTATTAATTATAATGTTTCTTTCAAATATTTAATAGTAGATAGATTGGGTATTGAGGAATTGAGAGTGAAGTGAGGCGGGGGGGGCATACGATATTCCGCCTTCACATGGTTGGCCTTGTCTAGTAGAGAATATATTATTCTTGAAACAAGATAAGCTCGTTCAAGTTTAAACCATCATCATTTTTTTCATATTCTCCATTCCATGTCAAATTTCACTGTTGCCCATGTCTAGTCGATGCTAAACTATGTACTTTAAGTGTTCAATATTTTAAAATTATTTACACACTCATGTTGATGCATCTAGTTCAAGGGATATAATTTCCATAATCAAGTACTTGACAAATTTAAAACATAAAATAAAATATAACACATAATTAAATGGAAAAACCGTTTACACATCAACCTCAAACCTAAAAACCGACCCAACAATTTTTCCCCACCTCATGACTATTAATTGAAACCCCAGGTCAAAATTAAGGCAAGGTGAAAAACTTCATCGTATCTCTAGATGATGGGTTGAACTATTCTTCCTGAAATGTCGAGAAATTAAAACAACCACCACATGATTCCACATTTCAAAAAATGTCCACCCATGAAAGCATTAACAAAAACAGAAATTTTCACAAGCTTCATCAGATGTTTCTTGTCTTTGTTTTTTGCTCTCATCCAAGTTTTTAGTGCTCCATTCACCAAACTAGCTCGAAATCATTGATGAAATATCGATTGGTTCCTTATTCATGCAACCAATGTCTTCTTGGGCCTAATTGGTATGCATGATGTTCATTTTTAATGACACAGGTGATGCATGAACGTGATGTGGATGGATGTGTCGGGAATTCTAGGGTCGTCACCCCGAGAAAGTTCAAATGAAAGTAGGATGAGATCATAGAAGTCAAGTAATGGTCATCGTTTCCATAATATTTGAGTCTAGAAACCATCCCATGTCGTGGAGGCATGCAAACCACTAGTCCATGTCAAATTTCAGTGCATTTAGAAACGACTTGAAAGATTGTCAACGCTGGCCCCATCCACTGGTCAATGTTGTCTAATATGTCTAGTCGATGCAAAATTATGTACTTTAAGGTGTTCAATATTTTAAAATTATTTCCACATGCACGTCGATGCATATAATGTAGGGGTTATAACTTCGATAAATATGTACTTGGTAAATTTCACAAGCTTCATCAGATGTTTATTGTCTTTGTTTTTTGCTCTCATCCAAGTTTGTAGTGCTCCATTCACTAGACTAGCTCTAAATCATTGATGAAATGTTGGTTGGCACCTTCTTCATGTGACCAATCTCTGAATAGGCCTAATTGGAATGCATGATGTTCATTTTGAATGACATAGGCAATGTGTATAAATATCAACACGACCGTGACATGGATGGGTATGTCAAGAATTCCAGGCATGTTAGCCTGAGAATGTTCATATGAACGTAGGATGAGATCGGAGATGTCAAGTAATGGACATCGTTTCCATAATATTTGAGTCTGGAAACACTCCCATATTGTTGAGGAATGCGAACTTCTAGTCCATGCCAAATTTTAGTGCATTCAGAAACAACTTGAAAAGTTTCATCTTTGGCCCCATCCACCGGTCAATGTTGTCCAATATGTCTAGTCGATGCAGAACTATGTACTTTAAGGTGTTCAATGTTTTAAGATTATTTCCACATGCACGTCAATGCATCTAGTCCAAGGGTTATAACATCGATAAACATCTACTTGATAAATTGCACAAGCTTCATCAAATGTTTCTTGTCTTTGTTTTTTTCTCTCATCCAAGTTTTTAGTGCTCCATTTACTAGACTAGCTCGAAACCATTGATGAAATGTTGGTTATCGCCTTATTCATGTGACCAATATCTTCATGGGCCTAATTGGCATGCATGATGTTCATTTTGAATGACATAGTTGATGAGTATAAATATCAGTACGACTGTTTCGTGGATGGGTATGTCAGGAATTCCAGGAAAATCAACCAGAGAAAGTTCAGTTGAAAGTAGGACAATATTGAATATTCCAAGTAATGGTTGTAGTGTCCATAATATTTGAGTATGGAAACCCTCCCATATCGTGGAGGTGCAAACTGCCAATCCATGCCGAATTCATTGCATCAAAAAACAACTTGAAATTTTTTCAACGTCCAACGGTCATTGTTTCCAAATATGTATAGTTGATGTAGAACTATGTACTTTTATGTGTTCAATATTTTAAAATTATTTCCACATACACGTCGACACATCTATTTCAAGGGAGACAACGTCGATAAAAAATTACTTGATAAATTGCACAAGATTCATCAGATGTTTCTTGTCTTTGTTTTTTTCTCTTATCCAAGCTTTCAGTGCTCCATTCACCAGACTAGCTCGAAATATTTGATGAAATGATGGTTGGTGACTTCTTCATGCGACCAATCTCTTCATGGTCCTAATTGGCATGCATGATCTTCATTTTGAACAACATAGGAAATGATTATAAATATAAACATGACTGTGATGTGGATGGGTATGTCAGCAACTCCAGTCACATCAAGCTAAGAATGTTTAGATGAAAGTAGGATGAGATCAGATACGTCGAGTAATGGCTTCCATTTTCGCAATATTTGAGTTTGGAAACCCTCCCATATCGTGGAGGTATGTGAAACACCGATCCATGTCAAATTTCAGTGCATTCAGAAACAACTTGAAAAATTTTCAACATTGGCCCCATCCACCTATCAATGTTGCCCAATATATCTAGTCGATGAAGAACTATGTAATTTAAGGTGTTCAATGTTTTAAAATTATTTCCACATGCACATTGACACATCTAGTGCAAGAGCGATATCGTTGAAAAACATGTACTTGATAAATTGCACAAGCTAGCATTGATTATAGAAGAATCTTTCACATGGAATTATAAAATTACTTCCAATGTACTCTTAGTGTTTCATTGGAAACTGACGATGTACTTTAAATGCATTTTTATTCTGAAAAAAACTATCCATCCTTTGATTATTAGAGAATTTTTATCTTCTGAAAAAAAATTATCCATCCCTGATGTGAGGTAGATGTTCTTGAATCTAATAGTCATTATTCGTAAATTTAAGTAATGTTATTTATTGGTATATTTGTAGGAATGTTTTCCTCCTGATATTGTCATTCAAACATCGATTCATCATCATTGGGAGTATTATACATGTCATTTTACCTACGAATGGAAGCTAACGAAAGATTTTTCCTTTTCCAATTTATGTTTGCAAAAAATGCCAAAAACATTATGCATAAAAATCTATGGGTTTTTTGGTCGATAATGAGATTAAAATAATCTATTATTTTTAGATTAAGTTCCTTAAACCACCGATCCAAATCTATCCCAAGTTTCTATATATTATGTATACCATAGGGGAGGCTATTTGCTAAGAATATGACATGTTCTTCAACCGTAGGTCACAACCCTTGGTTTCTGTTAACTAAGGTTAAGTTTTCCTAGGATCTTATGAAGTTTTTCATTATTAGGGAAATAAACAAAATGTTCCAAAAACCTATTCAATATGTTCACTAATGTCCCAACCAATCCCTCTTCTAATTCTTGAATATTTCCATTGGTAACTCTTTCTATATAATATAGTGAGCCCCACCCTTCAAAAATTTGGATTCCATGTCAAACTAATCTCCGAGTGGCTTTCTGCAACACATTGTGCCTAGCATGTCACAACGAAATGTGCCTAGCTAGAACACAAGATTGTTTATTTATTTTTAATCAAGTAGTAGCATTATGCATTATTGTTCTCTTCCCTTTAAGTTCTTACATGCTGAGACAATTTTGCTTGCAATTGATGACCTTAAAAGAATAAAACAATCAATTCTCAATGACTTTTAACTAGTAGAATACTTTTGGCACACCTTGGATTCTATAAGATAATGAGGTCGAGAGGGAAGGTAGATAAGTTTTTTTTAATGTCACGTTACAAAACATTTTAGGATTAAATGAACTTGGAAGATAATACACTATCCTCCATATTTTGACCTCCTTACATGGGATATGCATGTTTTGTTTGCAGGAAGTCCAAATCTAATGCTCTATGTTATGAGTGGCATTGTATTATATTAATTGATTTAGATATAACCTCTTTATTTAAATCATTTTGATGTGAAAATATCAATAGATACATTTTTATCACCTATATTTAATAGTATAAGGTGTTACACATTAATAAAATTGGGTCCAAGCCGAAGCAATTCGTTGTTAGTGTTACTGAAAGAAATGTGGCTGAGAAGGTACTTATAAGGATAACCATGGGTTCCTATATGGGAACATTGCATGGAAGGGTCTTCCATTATAAATTTTGTTGGTTACTCCTTTTATAATCAAAACTTCATGGTGATTATGTGCTTCATATGATCTAGAAGGCTTGGGATGCCATTAAATTGTAATTATGTTTTTTAAACCTAGAGGGATACTACCATTAGAACTATCCTTTCATTCAATTCACATTATCCCTCTAACATATGATAAGGGTGAAGTGAACCCCACCATGGTCTATTAATCTATTTTACCATGGTCTACGTACAAGTTGTTGATAGGGAGAATGAGTGCTTAGACATTACAACATAGGTAGATTTATTTTCCATTTCCAAATGAAATGTTGATATTCCAAAGGGAGGAAATCAATCGAATTCCATTGGACTAATAGATACGGTACTATTTCTGCATTTCATTGAGGGAGATATCCACCTTCGCATCTAATTCAGACCTGCGGTCTAGTTTTTAATGTGGTGTCATTATTGTTGTATGACAGGGAATGCGACGATGAAATGTTATTCCAACATTGAATTGCAGGGTTTTTTTCCATTTTTTGGAGGGAAAAGTTCACCTCCTCTGCATCTGATTCAAACTTGTAGTCTGGTTTGTAATGTGGTGTTATTGTTGTTGTATGAAGGGAAATGTGGCAATGAAATGATATGCCAACACTAATCGATAGGGGTTTTTTCCATTCTGTGGAGGGCTCTGCAGTCTAGTTTGTAATGTGGTACCATTGTTGGTGGGCATGTGAACTTCAATTTGGACTTAACCGATGTTAAAAGGCACCACAGGGGGTTTCAATTTCACAAGAAAGAGCACAAGCAAGAGAAGGGGGGTCCTATTGGACACTCAGGAGAAGGATTTGGATTAGGAGCAACAACGTATTCAGTATGTGGTCATCCTGCCTTTCAATTCTGCTTGCAAATAATTATTTTCACTAAATTAGAGACCAAATCAGTCTCGTGTCTTTAATGCTTAGGGTATTAGGGTATTATGGGTCTTTAATGCTAGGGGTATTAGGGTATTAGGGTTTCTCTATAGAGAATTTACTATTCACATTTGCATACATCACAATGAAAACAAGACATTTCCCCTCTCCAAAACCATCTTTGATCTTGGTAAATAGTTGTGCATCGGAAGGGAGCCTGAGATCATCCTTTTTGTTTTCATTATCAACCAATAGACTGACAAATTCATCCTCAGATATGTCAATCAACTGAAAATTGGTGCGATTAACATGTGGGAAATCACAATTATGAGAAGACAAGACAATATATTCAATCTTTTTCCCATTAAAAATATAAGTTCAACCAACTTGTAGGTCATTCCCTTGATAACGATGTATCCATTTTTTCGAATGGTACCCTCCTGCTGGGTATAGGTTTTAATATCTCCCGACAAAATGAGTGTCCTTTTACTCTACTATCTCAAATTTATTTATAATTAATGGTAGATCATGATACAACAACTCATGAGTCAAAGAATCAAAGTTTACAAATCACATATTATTAAAAATGTAATCTCGATGGTGATGCTATATAGCCGATCTATCACACCCTTATCCAAATCTCATTCCACCTTCACAATGTATCTTTCAGCGCCAAGGAAAATTTTAGGGGCGCAATTTATCCCATGGGATATTTTTCCATGTTTTTTTCAAAAAAATATTCGCCAATTTGCATCTTTTGAATCCCTGTTTTGCCCAATTTTAATGGGGTAACATTTTTTCCCTCTGAAAATCACCATATTATTATATGAACTATATAAAATCCATAGAAATTGAAATATTTTTATAAATATATTGCCAAATATTTTATAGTTGTCATTTTAAGAATAGGTAAGATCCGCCAAGGTTTACACACTTTGAAATGAGCATTGATCCTTAAAATTTTCCCTAACTTTCACCCTCTGTTATATACAAAGTTTGCATTACCCTGTAGCCTACATTCTCAAATAAAATTCATTATTTATTTAGGTTAAAATAGATATCATTGTAAAATTCCCATTCAAGTCCCAACAATGTATGGTAGGGATATTTATATCAATGACCTCAAATACATAGGTTTTTATGCCATCAAGATTTATTTACTTCTATTCCATTCTGTTTATCAAGAATATCCATTACTAGTTTTGCAATGGTAATTGGATCGAGAAGTATAACTACTTTAGCCATCACACGAACACCCAAGATTTTATTGGTAGAATATTTACATCCAACCCTAGGTATAGCATTGATTCCCTTAATTCATATCCCCTAATTAATGTATTCAATAGGAACTATTTACTTACCTTTTTCTCTGAACCTGAAAGGAGGCCACTCATCAAAACCAATATGGAAATCCAAAATGAATACAATATTATTCAATCGAGTTGTTTAATAATTATACTCTAGTATCAGTGGGAATGATTCCATATAACCTAACACTTCATATTCCGTTGCATGCAATCATGTATATTTTACATAAAATTAGCAACCTATCCATGGGATTATATGATAACATTGCAACATTTTTATTTTTGTCCCTTTCTTGAATAAATTCCATATTGACCTTAATTGCATCAAGAAGTACTATTTTTTGATGAGCTACATAGAACTATAACATATATAGTGGAGCCTTCCAATGTGGCTCAAGACACGCAACTCCAACACATGTGATATATAGGCTTCCACCCTTGTCATGATGTTGATGCCTATGTATGAGAAACCTCCTGGTCCACCACAAATAATCCTAGGATTCATATAGTGATGACAATGCTCAACATGGGTTGTGTTAAGTAAATCTACATCAAACATGTGTGTATTACATTTTTTGGTCACTTAACAGCTATATTGATTCTATTATATTGTGAGGTTATCTTAAATTGTTTTCACATAGCTAGGATAACACTTGGCCTCCTAGTCCCTTGCTAATGCTTGATGGATGCATGGATGAATTGATTTGACTGGATGCTTGACCATTAATAGAGCACTAGCACAATGCAACTGCCTATGGAGTTGTTATTAGACATGAAGACTAACATGTTGGAGCACACAATGGTGAAGTCGATTGCTCAATTATAAGATGCACCTACCTAAGATATGAAGTGTGCTTTGTTGTCCAAAATTTGTATACTTGAATATTTGTGTTTTAGAATATGTTCTGATGATGGCTGAAAAGTTTCTAGTGGTGCTTACATATGCAGATTTAAAACAATAATGAACGCATTTTATTGAGTGTTTGATCAGTAAATAGAATCCAGGAAAGCAAGATTTGTGACTATAACAAATTTGTAGCGTATTGTTTGTTTTCATGTCTACGACATGCTGGGAATCATGTCCTTAAGACTGGAAACATAATTTCCTCCAAATAGATTTATTAGTTGTTTATTTTCTTGGAATTTCCTATGTTTTTTGTTGGACATTACTGAAATATTTACTGGTGTAATTTATATTTTGTGAAAATGAAATTAGATGGTCAAATTAGGTTTTGTCCAAGACATTAATATTTGGAGGTGTGTCAAGCCCAAATTTGCAACCCCATTTGCACACAAGAAAAGAGAGAGAACAAAAAAAACAAGGGTGCATATTGGAGTCAATTTAGAAGGAGAGGTCATACAATAGGTTGGGAAACTTTGGAAAAGAATTTGATAAAGAATTTAGGGGTATAAATATCTAATACATTCATCAACAAAGGACCCAAACGAGAATATTTTCCTATCATTAGCTCTTAAGAAAAAAGAACGAACATTAAGACAAGTTGTTGAAATTCAATTTGATGAATCCCATTTGATGTTGTTTATCAGTTCACTCATGTTGAGTCAATTTTTGGGTCAACAAACCCTACTCATCACTAATGGGAAGAATTGGGTTCATTTCCTAGCCTACACAATTCTTGGGATGGAAATATAGATATGTATATGATACCTAAACCTAATTATCGTGAAATGAACAAAGAAGTCGGTTCCTTACACTATTTCAACAAAATGTTAAGGATATAATAATACACGGGGGACCATAGAATTCCAAAGCTAGATTTTAATTCCATCCAAAACCACCTAAGGCTCAAGCGAGGTTGGTATAAAGATACCAGGGCCTGGTTAAACCATTGGGAGATTGACGAAAATGTTGCATTGCAAAATATTAATAACATTAAAAATATTGTTACTTCTAAGTTTAAAGAGAAATTGTGGTGTGAGAAATATTTAGAGGCTAAAAGAAAACTAAGATATTATAAGGAGGTCATCAACCATACTATATAAGATCAAAAGTATCTCTCTGTTTTAACCAGTTCAAAGAAAAAAAATCAATATAGCCAAGATATGAATGAACTCTCATGATCTCCATAGTGAAACTGGTCGTTGGACAGTTCCTAAAACACCATGGGTGGAAAGGATCTATCGTCTCTGTGAGAATAGGAACATTGAAGATGAAAACCACTTCCTCTTAGAGTGCACTGCGTATGCGCACATTATATCTCAGTTTCATACTCTTTGTTGCAATACTGACCTTCCTATCCTTTTAACTTGTCAAAATTATAGTGAGCTCGGGACGCTTCTCACCAAGCTCTTTGAGCATAGGAATACAATTTTAAAACAAACTAATTAATTTGTTTCTTTAGGTCCTATAGACCAAAGTTTGGTCTTAGTGGATGTTAACCACCACCACCATCATCAATAAGGATATGTAGCATAGCATTAGAGACTCCACATTGGCATAAAACTAGCCCTATGACTAATAATTAGCGTATCCAATTTTAAACATGGTATTATAATGGCTATTTAGGTAGGATGGATGAAGCTAACCATGGATTAAGGTCGACAATATGACACATATAAAATCATATCACTTAAACATCACAAAGTGATATAGTTTTGAGCAAATTCCCACTCTAGGGTTGGTTATGGAAAGATCCTTCATATGGAATTATAGAATTATTTGTAATTTGAGATTTACAATCCTTGTTTGGAAAAATTACATTGAATATGATGCACACTCCTATAAAGATGATGCATCATATTCAAAGGTGAAATAACCTCTAAATATGATGTCCATGTATTTCTTCCATTATGTTCATATGGTTTCCTAAAGATGTTTTGTCGCAACCGGTGTTATTACACTCGCTAACTATTTCTCTCACTCAATGGAGTGTTATAGGATGCACAACCAAACATGTACTTGTCAAATCTATCCTCATCGAGTGAGGGAAGTTTAGGTAGAATAGAGGAAAGTGGGGAATCTAGTACGTTTAACAAGAAGAGACATACTAGAGCTGAAAAGATCAAAAGAAAATTCTATAGACAATTCATATATTCTCTTGCTAAAGGGGGGCGATGTTATTATGATGATGAGAGAATAGGTGACACCAAGGTTCCGTTGAGGTACACACATATAGTGAAATGATGGGTACCCAGGGATATTCCTCAAATAAACACTAATTTTTATGTCAGTGGAAGGATATACCACATTGCTCCATCACCATTGCATGGTTTGGGGCTATTTTCCATGGTTGGAATAAAGGTTGAAGATGGCAGATTAATTGAATTGATGGAGTATGTTGGACATTGTTACAACTACATAGATTGGATATGCCTAATCCAATATACACTAGTATGCGAAGATATGGCGTAACTGTAGATTATATACAACTAAAAGACAATGATAAGAACAAAGGTGTATCAATGTATATTGACAGAGGGCCAAAAGCAGCGGGGAATATTGCATGGTTTATAAATAGTAAATAGTACACAAATTATGACAACAAATAAGCAAATCAGTTGCATATTTTAGGGGCATGAAGGAAACCATGTATTCATATGTGAAATAAAATCAATAGTTGCAGGGAAAGAGTTGTTGATTGATTACAATTTGAATCGAAAATATACAGTGGTACGTATAATTTTTACCCAAAAACTTTAATAAATGACTCTTATATATTAATTTAACGTTACTGTAAAATGTTTCCATGTGTTATGTCAGCAAACTCAACATCTGAATAATTCACATTTCTTGAAAAACACTAGTTTTGTTAAAGCTGAGATCACATAGTTGATTTAGCTTTCATTTATGATAGATGCAAAGTTGTTTGTATTTCGATTTAATATGAATATTGTGTTTTTGTTTTATTTTTTATACAAATATAAGGAGAAAAAGTAATAATTGACAGAATGCATAAATTATTGATCATTTAAAATTGTTATAACCAATTTGTGAATGTGCTCATAACTAATTTGTGTGGAATGATGGATGCAATATGTGCATTATTATGTATGATTACATGTTGATCAATAGGGTGATGGGGGAAAGGAAATAGCATCATATAATTCCACAGATGCTACTAAGGAAGTGCCAAGTGAAGAACAATTTTTTTTGTCGACATACCCTATGCACACAATAATGAAACTTTTAATAAAGAAAAATGGGAAATTCACTTCTTTATTATTGACTCAGCCAAAGACAAAAGACATAATCAATAGAATGGATATCTTGATGTGTGAGATTCGTGATCTTGAGGTAAGAAACAACTTCAATTATCCCATGTATTTGTTAATTATTCATGATTATAATTATACTATCACTTCACAACGAAACTCTTAGCTTTATAGGTTTTTTTGGAGGCACAAGGCGATCCTTACAGTGCGAGGACTAGTGGGGTTGACGTAGGTATCAGTGCCATTAATTTTCCTATGACTGACACACCTGAAACTCTAGTCACTCCCATTGCTACACTCCCTAACCATGATGCCACCAGTAGTACACCCTGGATCGCACAACACATGTGAGGATTTGCACATGATGCAATGGATGTAGATCCCGATGCTATCACAGATTGTGAAGGAAGCTTTTCTGGAGCTACCCGTGTTACTAACACAGGAAAATTAAAGGTTTAGATTTTGGTAGACGATAACCAAATCCCCATGAAAACCAATACTCTTACATGTATTTAAGATGTATTTTCAATATTATGTATAATCCAATTGAAATTTACATATAATAATCAATTATTTCAAACTAATGATAATATAATTTTCTAGGAAATGATGTATTTTATGGACCCATGAATTATCTCACCTTGGATATATTTGGGCCCATCATATGAACAAGGTGGAATTCCCAAAGTTCCAAATTAAAGGATGAATTTGTGAACAAGTTGGTTGGCCTGTTTGGTGAGGATACCTTCAACAAAATTGGAGTTGCCACAAAGGAATGCTTATATTTAAGATATGGTTGTGACCAATATAGGGTTCATATGAAAGACAACCATAACTATGAGAACCCTCCATCAATACTAGAGATGAAGTGGAAGTCCCTCATGTGTGATGCACAAGAAAATGCGCTCCGAAAAGAAGGTAAGACACCATCCGGACCAGGAAGGTACGAGGCTATTTTAATAATGTATTTATGATGCTTTATCATCATTGAGAGAAATAACTAAGTATTTGAATATTTTGAATATAGGCTACCAGATACATCCAAAGCCACCAAGGCTAGGATAGATAAACATGGGAAACATAAACTTGGATTTGGTGGTTTCTCGAAAGTGGTTGCACGATTTGTAAGTATAGAATAAAATAATTGCATCAAGATTATAAATTGTTAGAAATTTTAATTTAATGCTGTAAAATAAGAAAAATTCATGCCCTTATGCATAATTGCAGGGTGTATATTTCAAAGAGACTCATATAGAGGAAGAACTCAGGAATTCCTATTACAATGGCTATAAAGCCTTGGTTGAACATAGGAGAAACTTGGGGCAAACACATCCTTTCGAAACCCAACTTGGAGTGACACTTGAAAGTGATGCTCAAATTGGTATTGGAGGTATTTAATGTGTTAAAAATATTTTGTAGTATGTATTAAATTAAAAATATTTAATGGCAAATGGTGTATGAATTATACCCTTCATTCAATTGTAGAGTATGTAGTGGATGAGCGTAGACAAGATGAGTAACATATTTCCACATTCAAAACTACCCAACTTGCCTCCACTATTGAAGCAAGTAAATAACACTCTATTGCTATCATTATTTATATAGAACACTTTTAATAATAATAACTAAAAATACCAATTTAACATTTCTTTCTTATTATAGTTGTTTCCCTGCTCCCCTTGCAGTAGCCTTGACGTACCGTCAAGTCGTTAACGATACATATTGAGACCAAAACAATTTAAGGGGAAGAGGGAACATCTGACATCCTTGCGAATTACATACCGCAAAATAAAAAGAAATAGAGAAAATAAATCACTATACTTGGGCTTATGGAACATTTCGGGCCTTTTTCATGTCAATTTCATACACATGTTTCTTATTTAAATGTCTATTCCTCATGAGATATTTGTAGTGATATTGAACATTACATTAAGAAATTGGTTTGTTTTTTGTTTGAATTACCATGGCTTGAGTTACTGAGTATGTTTTCTTGCATTTTGATTCTACATTCTAGGTTTATGCCCTTAAGTCAGATTCCAACAGAACCTAAATGAGGATGAGAGGATCACATCTTCCAGGTTGAATCCTTCCTATATAGTGATGATAAACTTTCAGTTTTTGCATGGCACATATGCAGACCACACATGTTTGAGATAGAGACTTGTTATGTTATGTTGAATTTATGGTTAGGAAACTTGTTTTGTTATGTTGAATTTTGTTGCGATGACTTTTTGGCTATCCCACTTGTTATGTTATGTTTGTGGTTAGCCAACTTGTTAAGTTATGTTGACTTTATCTTTAGCCCACTTGTTCTGGTAAGTTTGTGGTTAACCATGTTTTCTTGTTGACTCGTGGTTATATTTTTTATTGACCCTTCTTTTAGATATGCCTCATCCTTAAGTTGGTTACTTACAACTTTGATATCACTTATAAAGTGATGACGCCATGCCCGACCTAATTTTAATGAAAGCCCTAACGTCACTTAGAAGGAACTTCTAGGAGGAATTTGAGAGGCTATAAGAATTGGTATAGCCTTTGTTGAGAGTGATGTATTTATGGAACTTTGAGCTCTGTTTTGGCACAACTAACATAGGGTTTTCAGTCACACTAGTTTATGGCTTCAAGGGTTTGAAGGTTGTCTCCGTTTGAGCGTTATTTGGTTTTTGGATATACTTGCAACATTGAACCTGTCCTTAATTAGCATTGCCATTTATGAGGGTTGAACTAAAAGAATTTTGGTTCTCCCTCCTTCATGCATGCTAATACATATTGCTGCTTGTTGTGGCTGCGTTTTTTCCTACGTTGACTATCTTTGATTGTTTTGAGGGATACTTGGCGTGCTGGTTGATTTTTTGGGGATGATATTGATTGGTCCATATCTCTTTTAGTGGTTGGATCTTCTATTTTACTTTTATGTCCTTTTTATAAGTATATATGGTCTCTCTCTCTCTCTCAGGTATGTTTATCCCCTTGACTAAGGACCAATTTGTTCCAATTATTGACTTGCCTCTAAGATGAACGATTTGATTTGAAAGTTAAAATCTGAGTACAAGGAAGGTTCTTCCCATCAGGTAAGTCATTAGATATGATTTTGACATGTTTTTTTTGCATTTTTGCTATTTTGTTTGTTGTTTAATGGCACATACAATATTTAATGGTAGTCTTAAAGCATGGTATGTCTTGGTACGTGGTAGTATGATTCCTTGTTATTGGTTTCTAATTTTTCAAGTGCTAAGAAATTTGTATATATAAACACTAAGGTTTCCACACTATTCATCAATGTACAACACTTCATTCATGGTTTCTCCATTTCAAAACATAATTATCATCTCTTTCAACTTTAAAATAGGGAGTTAGATCTATTAGTGTTGTTATAATTTTGTCTAAATAGACATACTACTATTGCTGTCATTTACATGTTATTGTTATTGTATGTTTCAACTTTAACAGAGGGACCTCTTGGGAGTGTTAAAGTTGAAAGAGATGAAAATTATGTTTTAATGTAGTAGTTGAAAGAGATGAAAATTATGTTTTAATGTAGTAGTTGAAAGAGATGAAAATCATGTTTTAAGTTACATTTGTCTTATATTGGTTCACCGTAAGTTTGTTGGTGCAAGTGTATTGGGAATTTTTTGTTCTTGATTAGGCCTAGGCTTCCATGTTTGGTTTCCCCTTTGTTGGGTGTTTTACTGAAAAATACGAGTAAGTTTTGTTTTCTATTCTTTCTCATTTTTTAGATTTGTTACCTTGTTATTTGATTTGTTAAGTAATAATACTTGTCTTTTGTATTGTGAGTTAGATATATTACTTCTTTTATAATTTTGTCTAAATAGCCATACTACCGTTGCAGTCATTTACATGTTATTGTTACCATATGTTTCAACTTTAACACAGGGATACCATGAGAGTGTTAAAGTTGAAAGAGATGATTTTTTTTTATTTAATGTTACAGTTGTGTTATATTGATTCACTAAGTTTGTTGGTGCAAGTGTATTGGGATTTTTTGTTTGTTTGTTATTAGACCTATGCTTCCATGTTGGGTTTCTCCTTGGTTGGGTATTTTGAAAGTCAGATTCTGACAAAAACTAAATGAGGATGAGAGGATCACATATTCTAGGTCTCACCCTTCCTATACAATGATGATAAAATTTTAGTTGTTGCATGCACATATGTGGACCACATATCTTTGAGAGATAGTATTCTTATGTTATGTTGAATTTACAGTTAGCCCAATTGTTATGTTATGTTGAATTTGTGGTTATCCCACTTGTTATCTAATGTTTATGGTTACCCCACTTGTTATGTTTTATTCACTTATATTTATCCCTCTTGCTGTTAGATTTTTCGTTGACCCTTCTTTTATCTATGCACCCTTCTTAAGTTGGTTACTTACTACTTTGATTTCACTTATAAAGTGATGACATCATGCTAGGCCTAATTGTAATGGAATCCCTAACATCACTTAGAAGGACCTTCTAGGATATATTTGATAGGGTATAAGAACTAGTATAACCTTTGTTGAGAGCGATGTATTTATGGAACTTTGAGGTCTGTTTTGGCACATGTGATCTAGGGGTTTTAGGCACACTTGTTTATAAGGTCAAGGGTTTGAAGGTTTTCTTTTCCTGAGCATTATTTGATTTTTGGGTCTACTTGCAACACATAGGATGTCCTTACTTAGCACTGTCCTTTATGAGGGTTTCCACAAAAATTATGATTCTCCTTCCTTCATGCATGCGAGTCCATACTGATGCTTGTTGTGGCTGCATTTTTTGTTGTTGCATTGATTGTCTTTGAACTGTTTTGAGGGATACTTGGTGTGTTGGTTGATTTTTTGGCGTTGATATTTATCGGTATCTATATCTTTGATTGGTTGGTTATTCTGTTATACTTGTATGTCCTTTTTATCAACATTTATGGTCTCTATCTATCAGGTATGTTTATGCCATTGACTAAGGGCTATTTTGTTCCAGTTATTGACTTGCCTCTGAGAGGAAAGATTTGATCTGAAAGTTAAAATCTAAATACAAGGAAGGTTATTCCCATCATGTAAGTCATCATATATGATTTTGTCATGTTTGTTCTACAATTTTTTTGTGTTGAATGTCTTTGATTGTTTGAGGCATACTTTGGTGTGCTGGTTATGAAACCCACTATACTGTACAACATAGTTATATTTTTATTTGATTTGTTAAGTAATAAGACTGTTCTTTTGTATTATTAGTTAGATCTATTACTACTCTTATAATTGTGTCTAAATATTCATACTATTTTTGTTGTCATTTACATGTTATTGTTACTGTATGTTTTAACTTTAACACAAGGACCTATTGGGAGTGTTAAAGTTGAAAGATATGATTTTTTTTAATGTTACAACTATTCCATCTTGGTTCACAAAGTTTGTTGGTGCAAGTGTATTAGGAATTTTTTGTTCTTAATTAATCCTAGGATTCCATGTTTGGTTTCCCCTTGGTTGGGTGTTTTGAAAGTTAGATTATGGTAGAACCTAAAAGAGGATGAGAGGATCACATCTTGCAGGTTGAACCCTTCGTATACATTGATGATAAACTTTCAATTATTGCATAGCACATATGTGGACCACATATCTTTGAGAGAGAGTCTTGTTATGTTATGTTTAATTTGTGGTTATCTCACTTGTTATTTTATGTTTACTTTTGTTATGTTGACTTTGTCGTTATCCCAATTGTTATGATATGTTTATGGTTACCCCACTTGTTATGTTATGTTGAATTTTGGTATGTTGACTTTGTGGTTAGCTCACTTGTTCTGTTGTGTTTGTGGTTAGCCATGTTTGTTTTTTAACTTGTGGTTAGCTCTCTTGTGGTTGGTTTTTTTGTTGACTTTTCATTTAGATACACGCCCTCCTTAATTTGGTTACTTGCCACTTTGATTTGACTTATTTATTGATGATGTCATGCCTATCCTAATCATAAGAGAAGCCCTAACATCACTTAGAAGGATGTTTTAGGAGGTCTTTGAGAGGATATAAGAACTAGTATATATTTCTTTGAGAGCGATGTATTTATGGAACTTTGAGCTTTGTTTTGGCACGACTGATCTAGGGTTTTGAGGAACACTTGTTTATGACATCAAGGGTTTGAAGTTTGTCTCTTCTTGAGAGTTATTTGGTTTTTGGGTCTACTTGCAACACCGAACCTATCCTTAATTAGCACTGTCCGTTATGAGGGTTTCTACAACAATTTTGGTTCTCCTTCCTTCATGCGTGCGAGTCCATACTATTTCTTCCTATGGCTGCATTTTTGCTGCCCTGACTGTCTTTGATTGTTTTGAGGGATACTTGGCATGCTAGTTAATTTTTTTGGGCTGATCTTGATTATGTTGTACCTCTTTGAGTGGTTGGTTCTTCCGATGTACTTGTATGTCCCTTTTATTAACGTTTATGGTCTCTCTCTCTCTTAAGTATGGTTGTGCCCTTAACTAAGGGTCAGTTTGTTCCAGTTATTGACTTGCCTCTAAGAGGAAAAATTTGATTTGAAAGTTATAATCTAAGTACAAGGAAGGTTCTTTTCATCAGGTAAGTCATCATATATGATTTTTTCATGTTTGTTCTATGATTTTGTTGTGTTGATTGTCTTGAATGTTTGAGGTATACTTTGGCATGCTGGTTATGAATCCCATTATACAAGGGAGAATCAAGACCCCTTTGACCAAACAAACTCACATGGATCATTGAGTTTAATAAAAAATGGTATATGATTAGAATTAGAGAAGCCTATGAAACCCTAGCAGGGAAACAACAAATGGGAGCTTATCGAGCCTAATCCTCAGCCCTTAGCCAAAGGACATGACTCTGTGAATATTTTTCGACTGAGAACATTGTCTTCACGGTTAATTTTGAGGCCTCTATTCTTTATGCACTTTGAAATCAATTCAATATATTGGTGTTATGTTAAGGTTTGGGTTACCCAACTTTGTCTGCATGCTATGGAAAGTGAGAGACAATTCCAACTTCAATAATCAAGTTCAATTGTTTTAAGATATATTTTTTATGTGAACTTGGATATGATTGTTACTCCACTTAATGGTTATTCATTGAATTTTAAGTGACACCATCTTCAAGATTCATGTGGGCAACACAATTCTCATTCATACGTTAATATAATTAACCCCATACAATAACATCTACTTGGGAAGATGTTAATGTCACTTGAAGTGGAAAAGTTAATCTTATCAACAATACCTAATATACTTGAAGTCGAATTAGGTTTATTGTAGAGAATTGGGTTAAATATAGCATTAGGTGAATTAGTTAGTTAGATGAAGGGAAGCTAATTATTTTAAATTGCTTGAGAAACTTGTAGCTTGAAGACATATTTGTGTGTGCAAAGCACTTTTGATATTCCCATTGTGATGAATTGGGATCTCTCATCTAATACCATGAGAACATTGGAATGTTACTTGTGGATATAACTAAACACTTAGTTCCAAATGAGGAGATGACTATTGTTAGTGGTTATTTTTTTGGTTATTCATGGTTTTTAATGTTACACCAAAATCTTGTCGTCACTATGATAACAATATGTGTACCCTTGAACTTTCCTAAATCCCTGGAATATTTGTGTTAAATTATTTGGAGAGAGGTTCTACCTTTTAAGTTTCCAATTTTGGAAACCATGACGCACTATGCCTCTTTACAATAGGCGTCAGACTTGGCTTTCGCACGTTGCATTTTGACAATAGGCATTAGTGACACATCCTACCTTTGTACAACAAGTGTTGCCTCCCCCTAACACCATCTTCTTATTTACAAAGTGCGTTGGTGTTCTTTAAAAGGAAAAAAGAGAAGGATCAAGATCCTTCTAGAAGAAATACCTCGTGGAAACTTATCTCAACATATGAACATAAGTGGAAGTAGAACCCCTAACATATTGGGATGATCCCTTAAACTTATCCAAAGAATCCCCAACTCCCTTCATCCCCTTTGGACTACAAATACAAGCTCACCCTCATGGTTGTGGAGGGAGCAGAGAAAGTATCCATACGTTGCTGAAATATTCCTAGAACTAAGAAGCAAGGTTGAGGTCTTAAGCAAAAGGGCTAGTTGGAAGAAGTACAACACCAAGGCACCATGGTTTTAATTTCTCCCTCTTTATTGTTAATACAATAATGAATTTATTTTTCCATAAATGATTTTTAATTTCATTTATAACATTTCTAATTGGTTAGTTGCGTAGGTATACAAAATTATATTGTGGTTTTATATTTGTTTCTTGTTCTCCTTGAATCTTTTGCAGATTACTTCCTTCTCATCAAGCGGGACAACAAAATCTTGGAGATGACAAGAACCTTCTTCTGAAAAGAGGTAAAGATTCTATTGATTATCAAGTAATTTGATTGATCTCAGAAAGTGTTTGCATTTCTTTCAAGTTTTGTTCTAGATACAAACCATTTGGACTAGAGATATTTGTCTTTATGTACATTGACAAAGTGTCTTGAAACAACATTAGCGACCATACCAATGAAATCCATAGTCTTTGGGTTGTTTTCAGTCTAATTTTTACTCTTCCTTTTGTTCTCTCGAGGGTATTTAATTCACCTTGTTTTTGTTGTAATTTTATTCTCAAGTTCGCTCAGTGAGCCAAGCAATTTTCATCTCGTTTAGTGTTAGTTTATTTTTTGGGTAAATATTGTCTTTTTAATTATTATTTTCATTGGATGCACCTGGGTTATATTTTTTCAGTGTCTCTAGTTCTTTGAAGCACTTTGTTATAGAGCACCATCGATTCTCTTTATAAAAATAAAAAAGGCATCACCGAAGCTATTTCCTAGTGTACAGAAACCATTGACAAGGAGAGGAAGCACTGGTGAAAATTGACAGGTTGTGTCATTGTAAGTGTTCAGTGACCTTTCAATCTATTTTTTATTTGGTTATTGAATCTTGTACTTGGGTAGATGCACTGTGTTTTTTAGTCTATATGTTATATAGGATTGGATCTTACCCGGTTTTTTAATTGAGTTTAAAGGATTAGATTTTTGCAAACTTAAGAAAAAATCAAGCACTAGTTAGGATAAAATTTTATCAAGATTGTGTGTTAGGTTAGAGACGTGTTTCAATGTATTAAAACATAGTAGCTATCATTATTTGGATGCACTGCATCCCACATAATGTGTGGTTCTTACACGTACTAGTTAGGATATCGATATAGAAAGGTTCTTTCATGTACTTGATGGTATATAGGAAGGATCCTTTTGAACATTTGTGCAATAGAAAACACCACTACGAATTTCATCTCCCATGTACCTTGCGTAAATTGAGTGATCTATATTTATGCGTGAACGAAATGAAAGAACATATACAGAATCATAATAACAGACATTTTGTAAAGATAACAAAGATACAGTAAACACATATTCTATTAAATGGTAGAAATAGAATAGACTGTAATACAATTGCTAGAATGGCGGTAGCTATCTCTGAGAAGAGATGTGGCTGCTACGCTCATTCGTGCCAAGATGAATACAAAATGAGGCCAAAGGGGCCTATTTATAATAATAATGAGGTGAGAACCCCAAAATACCAACACGTAACCCTAGAAGATGAACCATTATAAAGTTTGTGGCCCCAAGGTTGTGAGTTGAACAGTTAACTTCCCGGGGTCATAACTTTTGGATACGATCTCCGATTTGGGAGTTCGATAGCTTGTTGGAAAGGTCTGTCTAAGATTTACAATGTTTGGTTGGACAAATGATGTCAGTGGCTACCATTTGGCCCTGAATATCCAAAAAACATCGTTTAGGGCCTCAAAACGGCCCCGAAAGTTTAGGACCTGAAAAAATATAGAAAAATAACTAGGAAACTGCCACAATGGACAATTGTTTTGAGCCAGTGGAATATATGGGTGGCCACCGATATCCATCTAGATCAATCCTTCCTCCTTAGGAAGCAATGGTATCCATTGCGTCGAATCCCATATCATATATCGAACTGTGTGTTGAGTTGATATCCTGGTGCGACATTTGCTGAAGTGAAGAGGCTGCTTTTCTTTGGCATCCTGAGAAGGTTGTAATTGTTGTCTGGATGATTTGTTTTTGGAGGAGCACCTTGAATGCGTGGGCTTGCATTGTAGAGGTACTCGGATAGATGAGGAAATAATGGCTCTGTCTTCTTCTTGTGTCTGATGAGAAGAGACACCCTGTGCAGAGGGTGTGGAGGTCTCTGTGATCTTATGTTCTCCTTCAGACGCAATTGTGAAGAGG